>JAVJHY011903241.1:0-33307 GCA_035593235.1 Phascolosoma agassizii
CCAAGGGGATTCGAACCCCTGTTGCCGCCGTGAAAGGGCAGTGTCCTAGGCCTCTAGACGATGGGGACTTTTGTCCGGTTTGAGCGGTGCGGGATCTTGGTAGATCGTCGCGTCCTCAGTCTCGGAAGAACGTCACGGTTAGCCCGCTTTGTTCACCGGCTGTTTGGTTACATCTGTTGATAAATCAATAAGATGCATCCGTGCCAACGCGACCGAGCTGCGCATTCTAACGGGTTTTCGCGTCGCCCACTAGCCCTGTCTTTATTTGCCCGCGCGAAACGCGATCAATCGATCATGTCGGCGAAGTTCAACGTCGCGAACGGGTCTTCTTGGTGACTTTACTTTTCGCTGCACGCCGTGTTTTCTTTTTCGCGGGCGCTCGCCATCCTACACCCACTGCGGCAGTTCCGTTGCGCTTTTGCTACGGAGGATCGGCTTTGCGGCGGTTTACGTCCTCGAGAAATTCCAACACCATACCGAACTGCCGAATCACGCCTTGATCGCGATACGCGCTATCACTCACTTGTAGGGTCCAGGTCCCAGACGCATTACGACCAGCGAGTTGGCTAAGAGCCGGCGCAAGATTCGCATCATAGGTCCGGCGGATGTCGTGCATCCCGCGGCCATTACGTTCGTGCAGCGCGATTGCGCCAACACCGGAACCTGCCGGCGGAATAAGACTCACGGTTAAGTCACCGATGTAGGTGTGCTGGATATCCACCATTACTTCCACCCCCACTAACGCCCGCTCGTCGCTCACCCCTAAGGTGACCTCGGTCGTTCGAAAATCTTGGATCCGCTCGGCGAAACGTCCGTTGATGGTCACACTATCGATGCGCTCTACGGGTTTCGCTAAACGCACCGCGGTTTCAGCGTTAATGCGACCGTAGCCGTAAAGTGGACTATGCCCAGAGTCATCGTAATCGCCATTTGCTGGATCGATCACATCGCAGGCGCGTCGCATAATATCGCCAACTTGATCCCACCGTAATGTCGGGTTTTGCGCGATCACGAGCGCTGCGACCCCGGCCGCGCCCGGTGCCGCGCTAGAAGTGCCGCCGAAACTATTGGTGAATTGGCCGGCCAAATCACCCTGTGACGCATTGCCACTGTTATAGCCAGCGCCGTGACGCCGATCGGTCGTCCAAATACCTGGTGTGAGTGCCGGTGGATGGTTTTCTGCCGGGAAAGCGAAGTCACTGCTCGGGAATGCGCAGAATATGGCGTCACCCATATCGCTATAAACGCATCGTTGCCCGCGGTCGTTACACGCGGCAATGGCGAAGACATGTTCGTAGCGCGCGTAACCGTCGTTTTGCACACTTTCGTTGCCGTTACCTGCTGCCCACATAATCACGCATCCCTTGCCACCGCGACCTTGTTCAATGGCATAGTCGATTGCCAGGCGCGTGGAATCAGGCAGCGGGGCGAAAGCATCGTGTAAGGGGTCCCCCGGCGCAAACCATCTTCCGTCCTGTGGTCCCCAACTACATGAAATGACATCCGCCCCATTGTCCACTGCCCAAGCGATAGCGTCGGCTTCCGCTTGCGAGCCAAGTGCGGAACGGTTGCGGATCGGCATTAAACGTGCGTCGGGCGCAACTCCGGAAGCACCGATCACGCCGTCCGCGCAGGCCACGCCGGCACACGCCGTGCCGTGATTATCGCTGGTGAATTTCGGTCGCGGATCGTTGCTGTGTTGTCCCGAATCTAGCGGTGCGACGATCTTTCCGCTGCGGCTAAATTCCGGATGATCGACATCGACGCCGTCATCAATAATGGCGATAACCGTTCCGTCGCCGCGACTAAGCGCATGCGCCGCATCGACATTCGCGCTCGCGTTAATTGAGAGGCCATTTACTGTGGTGGATTTAAGATGCCATTGCTGATCGAATACCTGGCGCCGGCCTTTACGCCTCACCAATTCTGGATGACACAATTCAACTTCAGACCGCTCCAATAATACTGAGGCGAGTTCAAACACCCGCAGGCCAGAACCTTCCGGCGCACTGACGAAAAACCCGTTGCAGATGTAACTGATCTCGCGCTTTACGGTTAGACCGGCGTTCGCAATCGTCTCGCGGCAGGTTGGCTTCGCAGTACTGTCGATGAACTTGATGAACAAGTTCTCCGTGTAGAGCACGGGCTCGCCGGATACTTCGTCCATTAGCACGCGACCCGCGAAACGCACGTCGCTTGATTCGACGAGCGCGGCCTTCGCCTTTAGGACTGAGACACGTCGGCTTGAGGAAGATTTTTTGAACACTTCGACCCCCGCTTCCGGTACGTCGAAAAAGAGATCGAACCCGTCAAGCAGCGCCGCTTCATTGCGAGGCACAGTCCCTGCCATGAGCGATCGGTTGCTGCGCGTCCGCACGACGAGAAAATCTTTAGCTGCTACGAGGTTGTGTAATGTTCCGGCGGTCCCGCCGTATTGAAATTTAGGCATGACGGTAGCTCCTTGCTGAGTGCCGAATGCACCGATGTCGAGGGGTCCGAGTTGGCCAATCGGGCACACGCCCAAGCTAACACAATATTTGTTAAGCTCGCGACCGGTTCTATAAGAACAGGTGCCGCAGTATTGACTCCCGAAACCCTAGGTTTGCGATTCCCACGCGTCATTCCCGTGGGCTCCCCGCCAGTTAACTACGAACTCGACACATCGCAATGTGCAATTTGTCACCCTGGTTCGCGGACCGTACCCCGTCGCGGTGATGAACGGCTCCAATGGAGTCTGCCCGACGGGAATTTTGTTGCCGCGCCCATGAATTCGGTCGACGATGATGAGACCTACTTACCCATCTACAGTAATGCCAGCGCGGTCGGGATCGCGACCGGTTTGCTTTTTGTCCGCGTTGCTCGCGAAGAAGTGCTAGCGCAATACCGAAGTGAGTTCACCCAAATCGGTCTAAAAATTCAATCTGTACCCGCCTACGCGCCGCAC
Source organism: Phascolosoma agassizii (assembly GCA_035593235.1). Classification (NCBI taxonomy): domain Eukaryota; kingdom Metazoa; phylum Annelida; class Sipuncula; order Phascolosomatiformes; family Phascolosomatidae; genus Phascolosoma; species Phascolosoma agassizii. Next base: position 2,945 of record JAVJHY011903241.1, read on the forward strand.
GCAGGGTGGGTTGCCACTACCGACGATGCGGATCAACAAGCGCTATACCTCATCCCAAAATTGGTGGCGCAGCCATGGGTAGTACACGTGGAAGCGCAGTTATTGCGAACGATGCGAGAGTCGTCATAACGAGTGATGCCTCACAGGCCTAAGAAACGGCGGGACGTCTAATGTCGCTTGCTGGCATTGTTCATTTGTTGGGTCGTCGCGGTGCGGCATTCGAGTGGTGTGCGGTTGCCCTCCCTCACCTACCGAACGCAAGATCCCGCGGGCCGCTGGTTTAGGGATCCGCTACACCTTAGAAGCGGTGCAGGGACGATTTTGCAGGCGCTACTACTCGATTAGTGGCTTTTCCGATATTTGGGAATCGCAAAATAGAGCGCTATTGCGTGCCGCTTGCTTTCTAGAACGCAAGAAGGTTTGTCCCGACAAGTACAGCGTCGCCTACCTCTTGGCACGGGTTGATGCTTAAGTTTCACAGACCCGTTTTTCCCGAATGATTAATTGCACTTTCACTTAACGAAAAATCTTTCTCCTCCCGTCAAACTTGTTTACGATAACGAATCGATTTCGAATCTCGCGAGGCAGAAACTAATGCGGATCATCAGCTGTGCTCGCAACGAGCCCGTCCTTGTCTTAGCGGTACTCGCGCACTTGGTAATTGGCGCGTGTTTTGTTTGGTCAGGCCTATCAATACCGAACGATTTACAAGCGCGTAACTACGGACTTTTTGTCAGGCACTTATCGTTTATTGTCGTCGCGCTTACGATAGGTTTTGTAATTTGGCGGCATTGCAGCGGCGACCGTCTCAAACGCTACGGCGCTTGGTTCGGCCTCGGGGCCGTTACATTTTCGGTATTACCATTTTTCCCCGGCCTCGGCCTCGAATTCGCCGGGGCGTTCCGCTCGATAGCGGTCGGAACGATAAATATTCCCACATTCCCTTTCGTCGCGCTCTGCCAAATTGTCTTCGTTAGCGCTTGGCTAACCAACAAACGCGAGCCGATCCCCATTTCCCGGGCGCAGTATTTCCTCGGATCAATCCTACTAGGCCTATTTCTTGTTTTACCCCATGTCACGGCTGTTAACGGGCTCAACATCACGCCATTTTCTAGGTTAGTGATTTGTACACTCCTTGCGAGCGGCGCAATGCTGAGCATCTTTGCAGCACTAAAATTTCTTTGTTCGCTATGCGGGCGACCATTCGCCGCAATCGAGCATCGACGTCCCTCCTACTCGTTTTGGTTGGCTCAACTGTGCTTAATCAACGCCTATTTAGCGCAATCGCACATTACTGGGCTGCTATTTCTGATCGCAATTGCACTAGTCCTGTGTTGGCAGGCGAAACAATGGGTTCGCGCACAGATACTTTTTTACACCGCTGCGATCACCACTTTTTTTTACCTATCGACCAACTTTAACTCCGATCGATGGACAAGGATTCGCGGAAGTCTTGGTTTCGCGGAAGATTGGGCGGCCCGTTATGCCGATGGCTACCAAACAAGCACTAGCCTCGTGGGAGTGAACGCTGGCGGCCTATGGGGGATCGGATTCGGCGACGGAATTTTGAAGGCAATACTACCGAGAAGTATGGATCATTTCATCTTCGCAACCGTGATTGAGGAAGTTGGAGCGCTGCCCGCGATTGCGCTCGCCGCATTGTCGCTTGTCGTGGTGTGGCGGTGCATGGCGATCGCAACTCGCCTGAAATCCGTTGGCGAAACATTTTCGCAACTACTCGTTGTTGGCTTTTCGTTTTGGTTCGCTATTTCATTCGTCGGTCACATCAGCGCAGTACTGGGACTTAGCCCCATGATGACCCCCTACCCTCTGATTAGCTTTGGCGGGTTTTACATCATTACCTTTGTCGCTGGGTTTGCAATAGTCTTGAAACTACGGGATTCCCTAGTCGATTACGAGAAACCAGTACCCACCACGTTAGGGTTTCCGTGGCGCGAGCCGTTAGTCGCCTCGATTATTATTACCCTAGTTTCGGTAAGCACTTTCGCGCTTAAAAACACCGCCGTCGACCCAATGCGGAAAGAGCAGTACCTTGCGTTGAAAGAACGTGAACGTCTATTCCACCCGCGGATTAGCCCGGTGGACGAATGACATTCAGCGATTCGCCGATTTCGATTATTCGTATGTTTCAGCTATCGCGCCCGTAACTAATCATCGAGAGAAACCGAATGGGCAGCTCACGCAACTCCTCGGGGCCATGTGCAAGATCTGCATCAAAAAATAGTGAATCCCCGCTTTTCAAGCAATACGTTTTCGCGCCATGCCGATATACCAATTCGCCCTCCAGTAAATAAATGAATTCGAGCCCCGGGTGCTGAAAAATTGGAAATACATCCGCTTCCTGAGTTAGCGTAATGAGGTACGGCTCTACAACGATCGGCCCGTGTGGCGTATGCCCAAGTAGTTCGTATTGGTGACCCGCGCGCGTGCCGCGCCGTTCGATCTTCAAGCCGCTACCCGCCTGTACAAACGACGCATCGCCGGTTTCCTCGAATCCTCGAAACAACGATGTCACGGGAACATTCAAGGCCGCCGCCAGTGATTGCAATGTAGATAACGACGGCGAGGTGCCGCCGTTTTCGATTTTCGACACCATGCCGATCGAAACGCCGGCCGCACGCGATAACTCTTTAAGGGTAAGCCCTAGCTGTTCGCGATACTGTTTCACAGACCGACCGATCGCGCGCTCAAGCAGGCGCTCTCGATCGGCGCTAGCCTGATGTGGGTTTTGCGTGAGGATGTCACGGTGAGTTTTTTTCATGTCAGGAAACTTTGTTAACTTGTATTGAAGACCGGATGATGCCGTGCTAGCGTCGGGTTTCACAAGCAATGCGTAGCAAGGCGGTACAACACACCATGTGTGGGATTGTTGGATTGTATTTGAAAAACGAGCGCCTGCATGGCCAACTCGGTGCTCTATTTCGTCCGATGCTATCGGAAATGAAAAGCCGTGGACCGGACTCTGCCGGGGTCGCTATTTACCGCGACCCAACGGTGGCTGGTTCTTTAAAATATTCCTTAGCGACCGAACAACCCGGGTACGCCTGGAAGACAATCGATACGGGCCTCGAATCCGCGCTCGAATGCGACGCTTCGATAAGACCGATCGACACGCACTGTATTTTGACCACTGACGCACCCGAGGCCGATGTTCGGCAATGGCTAAAAGACAATCACCCCGAGCTACGTCTCGTCGGGTCCGGCTCCAGTCTAGAGATCTTCAAAGAAGTTGGCCTGCCAGACGAGGTGTTCGATCGTTTCGATCTCGATGCCGCAGCCGGTAGTCATATGATTGGCCATACGCGTATGGCGACAGAAAGCGCGGTAACGACCGCCGGTTCTCACCCCTTTGCCACCGGCGCAGATCTTTGTTTAGTGCATAACGGTTCTTTGTCCAACCATCATCGCTTGCGTGAAAGTTTGCGAAAAGAAGGTTTGGAGTTTCAAACGGAAAACGATACTGAAGTCGCGGCCGCCTATATGACCTGGAAAATTCGCGACGGCAACAGCTTACGCGAAACATTACAGCAGGCGATCAGCGATCTCGATGGCTTTTATACATTCTGCGTTGGCACCAGCGATGGGTTCGCCGTGTTGCGCGATCCAATCGCGTGCAAACACGCCGTCCTCGCAGAAACCGACGACTGGGTAGCCATGGCCACTGAATATCGCGCGCTCGCAAGCTTACCCGACGCGAAACACGCGACGATATGGGAACCAAAGCCGGAAACGATCTACGCCTGGGGTGAAAGTGCATGAATACATTGGATTTGGCGAGCGACGGATTGCGCGTTATTAACCAAACGTTAAACGCGTTACCGATTGACACCACCGAACGCCATTGGACGATTGATAACCCGATGGGTCAGCATGCCATTGCGTGCGGGCTACAGGCGCCGTTGGATGTGGAAATAAACGGTCATGCCGGATTTTACTGCGCCGGCATGAATCAGCGCGCTGCAGTTACGGTACACGGCCACGTTGGCGTTGGCGTCGCCGAGAATATGATGTCCGGTCGGGTGACCATCAAAGGCAACGCCTCGCAAGCAGCCGGCGCAACAGGGCATGGCGGTCTGTTGATCATCGAAGGCGACGCTTCGTCGCGTTGTGGAATTTCCATGAAAGGCATCGACATTGTCGTCGGCGGATCGGTCGGACATATGTCGGCATTCATGGCCCAACTCGGCCATTTAGTTGTCTGCGGCGATGCGGGCGAGGCGCTCGGCGACTCCATCTACGAAGCTAAGTTGTTTGTACGCGGCGAGGTGGAAAGCCTCGGTGCCGATTGCGAAGAAAAAGAGATGACCGCAGACAACCTCAACATACTTAAAGAGCTGTTGCAGCATAGCGGGATTTCGGCGAATCCGGCCGACTTCCGGCGCTATGGTTCCGCGCGACAGCTGTATAACTTTGACGTCGATCATGCCGATGCATATTGAGAGCTCTAATGGACAGTGATACACCACGCACCACCCCACGCCAATCGGCTACTTTCGACGAATACACTCTATCCGAAATACGTCGCGCGGCGTCCACTGGGATCTACGACATCCGTGGTGGTGGGGCTAAACGCACGCTACCGCATTTCGACGATTTACTATTCCTTGGCGCATCGATGTCGCGCTATCCGCTCGAAGGTTATCGCGAACGATGCGGCACGGATGTCGTATTGGGAACGCGCTACTCTAGCAAACCGTTGGCACTTAAAATTCCAATCACCATCGCGGGCATGAGTTTTGGCTCGCTTTCTGGTCAAGCGAAAGAAGCATTGGGTCGCGGCGCCAATGCCGCGGGCACATCAACGACAACCGGCGATGGCGGTATGACCCCAGAAGAACGCGAGCATTCACGTTTGCTGGTTTATCAATACTTGCCCTCGCGATATGGCATGAACCGGGATGACCTACGCAAAGCCGACGCAATCGAGATTGTCGTCGGTCAAGGCGCGAAGCCAGGCGGGGGTGGGATGTTATTGGGCCAGAAGATTTCCGATCGGGTGGCGGAAATGCGCTCGTTGCCCAAGGGGATCGACCAACGCTCTGCGTGTCGACACCCAGATTGGACAGGACCCGACGATCTCGAAATTAAAATCCTCGAGCTACGCGAGATCACCAATTGGGAAAAGCCCATTTACATTAAGGTCGGCGGCGCCCGTCCCTACTACGATACAACCTTAGCCATCAAAGCCGGCGCGGATGTGATTGTTGTCGATGGCATGCAAGGCGGTACCGCAGCGACGCAAGAAGTGTTTATCGAACACGTTGGTCAACCCACATTGGCATGCATCCGGCCAGCGGTACAAGCGTTGCAGGATCTCGACATGCACCGCAAAGTCCAATTGATCGTCTCGGGCGGGATCCGCAATGGCGCGGATGTCGCAAAAGCACTGGCCTTAGGCGCCGATGCGGTCTCAATTGGTACGGCCGCACTGGTTGCTTTGGGCGACAACGATCCCGCGCACGAACAGGCCTACCGCGACCTTGGCACAACTGCCGGTGCCTACGACGATTGGCATGAAGGTCGCGACCCGGCCGGCATTACGACTCAAGATCCGGAACTCTCGCAACGCCTCGATCCAGTTGTGGCGGGTAGACGATTGGCGAACTACCTAAAGGTCATGACCTTGGAAGCGCAGACCATTGCCCGCGCTTGCGGAAAAAACCACGTGCACAACTTAGATCCGGATGATCTTGTCGCGTTAACGGTTGAAGCCGCCGCAATGGCGAAGGTGCCACTAACGGGGACTGATTGGATACCGGGTAAATAGTCGGGTAAGCCTAACCTTAGGGTGGAGCTTCCGGCTGCATCTAAAATCGCGCGCTCGCTAAACTCATCGGAATAATTTAGAGAACGCGCGCCTTAGATGGCGATGCTCGATCGACCAACGGCGAAAAACGACGGTTTAATATCAGCTCGCCGACACGGTCTATTCACGCGACCTAACCATGAAAGTACCTTGTCGAAGTAATGTTTGTTGTTTTATTCTAAGAACGGGTCATATTATCGTCTGTCCGATTCTGGAGCTTGGACTTCAAGCAACTCCAGGTGCTACGCTTCGGACCAACCCAACCCAACCAAAACGGATAATTAGAAATATGCGCTACCTCAAATTATTAGTTTTGATTTTGTTATTTGGCGTTGCTCTATTTCCGTCCGCTACGTTTGCCAGTAAAACCGGAATAATCGAATTCTCCGGAACCATATACGACGGCTTTGCTAACGAGGGAACGACGGAGTCTGTGATGTTAAATGGCCTGCCGGTGTCGGGACGGGTCACCTACTCAATACAAGATGCTCCTGTCGATAGCGCACCCGACGTAAAACATGATTCGCGGGTTACAACAGGGTTCGGTTCGTCGCTATGGACACAACCGGTATTAATCGAGATCGGCGGTTCTGCGATTCCTCTTCCGGATTATTCATCTATCTCGAATCCATTAAGCGTAGAAGAAAGGGTTTCGCTAACTCTGGCAAAGGATACCGTTTTGTTTAACTCATTTCCTCAAGACACATATTTTCTCGATTACAATAGAAATGTATTCGCTAACTCCGGCGACAGAATTTTAAGTTTATTTTTTGAGGTATCCGAGTTACCCACCATGAACGGCTCGGGTTTTATGCCTCACGTCGATTTCGCACAGTCGCTGGCGCTCACGGAACTCAATCAGTCAGGGGGCAACATCGTTACCGTCGGCAGATTTTTGTCTCGCTCAGGTGACGACTACGCATATGGAGGCGATTTCGTTCTATCTGACCTTAGCGTAACGATTGTCCCATTGCCCGGCGCAGTGATCCTGTTATTTTCGTCTTTGGCAAGCATTTACGCCTTCCGCCGGTTCGATATTCTCACCAGCTAAGTCATACGCCTTCTTTTAGCGAGTTCGAACGACGCGAATTTGCACCCTTCGCGTCATTTTACCGTTCCCCGATTTTTTAGCCTAGCGATGGCTTTTACACAATTTTCGGCAAAATATCATGACGTAACCGGCGCATGTCCTCAATCGTCTTTTCCGTCGGCGTACCACTAAACGGCGGCCACAGCATTGGCATGGTCATACCGGCTTCTTTGTAGCGCAAAAGATTTTCGGTAATTTGATCCGCCGTACCCACCATCGTTGGAGTGAGTTTGCCATTTGGCGTTTGGTCGGTGGGCTCGCTCGTGATCTCAAACGGCATCATGCTTGAGATCTCGAGATCGTTTAGTCGATTACTGCCAATTTTTTCGAGTTCTTCGCCTATCGCGCCGCGCCACGTCGTAATCGCTTCTGGCGTGTCCATAATTCCAATCCAGCCATCCAGTCCGTACTTTGCAACTCGCTTAGCCGCAATAGCGGGATTGACGAGCCCTGAAAAATACATCGGCGGGCGCGGTTTTTGTACCGGCTTGGCACCAAAACCGCATTTCTCGAATGAGGCAAACTCACCGTCGTATTCGAAAACTTCGTTCGCCCAAATACCCTGCATTACTTCAATGGTTTCACGCACGTGTTTATTCCGCTTGGGATACACGTGTTCTGCGCTCGCCGCTTTAAATTCTTCAGGCATCCACCCGGAGCCGACGCCGACATTAATTCTGCCACGCGATAGCTGATCCCAAGTGGCGACCTCGGCCGCCATTACCCCTGGCGCACGAAACGGTGTAACAATAATACTAACCCCCAAGCGCACCTTCTTAGTGATAGCCGCAAGGTAGGGTATTAGCGGCAAGCCTTGCAAATACTCGCCTCGAGAACTCACCGGTAAGGCGGTCGGAAATTCTTTCATCGCGCCGAATGACTTCGCCAGCTCTCCGTTATCGGACGATTCCGGCACGACGATGCGGTCCAATGTCCAAATAGAATCGAAATCGAGCTCTTCGGCCACCTTGGCTAGCTCGTCTATCTCATCTACGGTGATTTTGTCCCGGAAGTTGGGCATATAAAGCGCAAGTTTCATCGATAAGATCCTTTATGTTTTTCTAAAATGACGAGCAACTTTATGTGTTGAAAAATTGCCGCGCGAAGTGCGATGCACTCCATAATTAGGAATGACGGAGTCAGCCTAATCCGAATTTCTGCTGTCCGCTTAGCTTACCACGTGGGCTCCGACAATCGAGGCTGCTCGAGCGCCGTGAAACCTTGCTCGAGTGGCGCACAAGACGGTACGTTGGCGTCGCGTTTGTCCATTTATTGTGCAAGATTTAAGCTTTCCGGTAGTCGGGATTGTCGAGGCCGTTGACCGATACAAATCCCGGTAACGACTTGAAGCGCGCTATCCATGCCAGCACTTCCGGGTACGGTTCAAGCGAGATATTCCCCATTGGCGCCAAAGCAACGTACGGAAATACAGCGATGTCCGCAATTGTCGGACGTTGGCAAGCTAGCCATTCGGTGCCACGGAGATGCGCGTCGAGTATTTCTAGCGAGCGCGCCGCACGCAGATTAGCAGCTTCCAAGTTTTCATTAAAATCGTGCGGTAAACCATTGCCCGATATCCCGAAAGAGACAACCGCGCGCGCAGTAAACACGCCGTACTGGACCCAGCTAGCGGCAAAGGCAAGCCACTCCATTATCGAAGCCTGTGCCCCGGCATCGTCGGACCACCACGGTTCTGGACCGTTCCGGTTTGCGAGATACAGCAAAATCGCAGAGGAATCACGCAACACGAGAGCGCCGTCAACCAATGTCGGTACTTCTCCGCGAGGATTGATCTCTAGGAAGGCCGCGCCGTGCTGTTCGTCCTGCATTAAATCGACGTCGACCAAATTGCATTCGATGTTCAAAAACGACAATAGCAGGCGTACCTTATAACTGTTGCCCGACTCCTCGTAGCTATATAACTGCATGAATCAATTCTCCGTGCGATGGATTGGCTAGCATGTTCACTCGTCAACTATCCAATCCTTCGTGAGCGTCGTCAATGCAGATCCCTCATTGGCTCGAAGCGACGACAACGGCACGAGGAATAACCCATTCAATTATTGCGCGTTGCTCGTCGAATTTCGCGACGGCAGTGCTCTCAGCGCCCATTCGCTTCACCACATTTCACCAGTTACGTGGAGGATCGCATCGAAAGCTGTCGCCGGATCCTCGCATTCCGTATAATTTCGATCGAAAATTTCGATAAAGAGGCCACCTCATGAGTCGCAGTACATCCACAACAACCGTACCGTTAGATCTTTACGACCACGAAATCCAATGGCTGCCCTTCGCCGGCATTGAAAACCTCGAACTCACGCTATGCGATATCGACGAAGCACGCAGCGTCGTCGATCTACTAGTGAGGTTTGCACCCAATAAAACGGTGACCGTGCACAACCACCTCGCACAAACAAATATGTTCATCATTCAAGGTGAATTGCGCATGTATGAAAGCGACGGCAGCGTGCGCGAAGTTCGCCGCGCCGGACGTTATTTCCGAGGTCGCACCAACGATGCGCACAGCGAGGGCGGCGGGCCTGAAGGCGCTGTCGTGTTCTACAGTATGCGTGCAGACGGCAACGATAAAGTGCTGGAAGTGATGGACGATAACCACAATGTCACTGCTACGCTGTCGATGGACGACGTGCGTGACGCGTGGAACGCTCAACAAGCGGCTGCGTAACCGCCGCGACGGGTATTATGGCGGTCGAACTCGAATCATAAATGACGAGGTCGCTTAATTTTCGGAACGGCCTATCGCACCAGTTCGCTCGAGCTGCTCGATAGCCCCAGCGTCATAGCCGAACTCCGCTAGGATCTCGTGATTGTGTTCGCCTGGCTCCGGCCCGGCATGATGAAATCGCTCTGGATGCGGACACGCGGAGAGGTTAAATGGTGTGCGCAAAAGATCGATATCGCCATGGACTCGGTTCGGCGCCGGCCGTGTCATTTGCAGATGCGCTACCTGCGGATCGGCGAACGCTTCTGCGATGTTGTACACCGGACCACACGGCACGCCTACCGGTGCTAACCGCTGCACGAGTTCGTCCACCGTGAATGTTAAAGTTAACGTATTAATCGCGGATTTCAGCGCGGCCTTATTCGCAATGCGGCTGGCGCTATTCGCGTAACGAGGATCCCCTAATAACTCGTGCGCGCCCAACGCCGCGCACAGATCCTTGAACATGCGTCCGGTCGACGCGGCGATATTCACCGGCCCGTCTTTTGCATCGAAGGTGCCCATCGGCACCAAAGTAGGATGATCATTGCCCTGCTGCTCGGGCACTTCGTCACTTACCGTGTAGCGCGCCGCCTGAAAATCCATTTTGCACAGCATTGCTTCTAGCATCGAGGTGTGAACCCATTGACCAACGCCGGTATGTTCGCGATGCAATAACGCCAACAAAATTCCTTGTCCGAGAAACATGCCGGCGGCGGTATCACTTACCGCGATCCCGGCGCGCACCGGCCCCCCGCCAACGTGCCCCGTTACCGACATTAACCCCGACATTCCCTGCACGATTTGGTCTACCCCGGCGCGTTCGTGATAGGGGCCGGTCTGGCCGAATCCTGCAATGCTCGCAAGAATGATGCGGGGGTTCTCGCGCTTTAACGACGCGTAGTCGATACCTAATCGATGCTTAACGTCAGCACGGAAGTTCTCCACCACGACATCCGCCTTACCGACGAGTTCGCCGAACAGCGCGCGACCTCGTTCGTTCTTCAAATCGATCGTCAAACCGCGCTTGTTACGGTGTAGGTTTTGATAATCCGGGCCATGTCGGTCGCCGGTTAGCGATCCCGCGTTGCTACGCGGAGGCGGTTCTATACGGATAACGCGCGCGCCCCAATCCGATAACAAGCGCACCGCCGAGGGACCGGCGCGAGCGATCGTTAGATCCAAAACTGTATATGACGATAACGGCATAGTCGATGCGGTATCCATTACGGTCGCTCGCGGATCATGTCAGCCGATAGATGCGCCGTACATTATCGCCAAGAACTTTGGCGCGCGTTGTGGGCGTTAACGTCTCGACGTAACGCGTGAGATCGTCGACCCAGGTGTGCGGATGATCCGGGTGCGGATAGTCTGTCGCCCACACGAAACAATCGGCGCCCACGTGGTCGATAATGTGTGGCGCGGCCGTCTCATCGGGATCTCCCGAAATAAAACATTGGCGTCGAAACATTTCAGTTGCGGAACCACGCTTGGCATTTAGAGACGTTGTAAAAGCATCAAGGCGATCGAGTAGCGAGCCGATCCAGCCGCTGCCCACTTCCAAGATCCCCAAGCGCAAGGTTGGGAATCGTTCTAAAGTGCCTAGCGAGAAAAACGAAATCAGCGCCTGCTGCACAACGGCGCGCAACCAGATCGCTTCACCCCAACCGCGACCACGATCCGGCCAGTCGAAGATCCCGCGCGCGGGCGGTTGCGGGATAAATGTAGGATGGATGGCAATCGGCACGTCGAGCTCAACGCATTTGGCGAACAAGACATCGTGGCGAGGGTCGCCGTGAATCACGCGATGGTGATTAAACGGATTGACCCAGGCACCCTTGCAACCGTCTTTTACGGCACGCTCCAATTCTGCTGCAGAACCCTGTGGGTCTAACAATGTAAGTTGCGCGATGGGAACAAGGCGCGACCCGCTATCGCGGCAAAAATCCGCAATCCAGCGGTTGTAGGCGCGCGCATAAGCGAGCGACAATTCTGGATCCGTTAACTCGCATTCCCACAGTAATCCAAGCGTTGGATACAGCAGTGCTGTATCAAGGTTTTCGCGGTCGAGCAGCGCGATTCGCTCGGCTAGATCGCCTGCACCATAGGGAACGTTATCAGCGTACCGGCGTTCCTTGCGCGGGCGCATATCGTCCTCACCCATCGCCCCCAGCACACCCAAAGCACCTTTGTTCGAACGCGCCGACGGGCGACCGTCGATTTCCAGATACTCATATCCGTCATCGTCGAGACAAATGCGTAATGCGCGCTCGCGGTAGCGTTCCTCGAGATAGTTCTCCCACAGGTCCGGCGGCTCAAGTACGTGCCCGTCGGCGTCAATCGTACCGTTGTGAGCGAAACGCTTTATTTCATATGCCATCGCGCGTTGCTATGGCATCGCTCGGAAGGCCGGTGGGGTTTGATTGCGAACGTTGCCGGGCATCACGATCCTTCTCTGAGAATAGTCTCGTTAGACTATGAAATTAAATGGGTCGTCGCAATTATCGGATGTAAAACCTTCACGCTAGATTAATTCAGCCGCGTTGATCAGCCACATTGCGAATGTAGCACGTTTGTGCTACATTTTTTGCGTCACGCACTTTGGTAGGAACGATTCAATGTCGACGACAACGATACGAATATCCGAGGAGCTAAAGGCGCGGGTTGCTCTCGCCGCCGAGCGCGCCGGAACAAGCGCGCATAGCTTTATTCTAGAGGCGATTGTGGAGAAGGCGGATCAAGCGGAGCGTCGTAGCGATTTTCTAGAAGACGCAGAAAATCGTTATGCCGAACTCGCCGACACGGGTAAAACCGTCCCATGGAAAAAGATGCGAACCTATCTCGAAGCCCGCGTGACGGGCAAAACGGTCGCGCGCCCGCTAGCTAAAAAAATAGCGCCTTAGAATGGCATCGATCGAACTCGCTCCTAGAATCCAGGAAGACTTCGATCGCATTCTTCATCATTTGCTCAAACATTCCGTCGACGATGCGCCTGCCCGCATTGCCGAAATTGTCGAGGCCATCGATGTGCTTCAATTTAATCCTCTCATTGGGAGAGTCGCGTTTGGTGATACCCTTGAGTTGATCATAGGACGTCGGGCGCGCGGTTACGTAGCGTTGTACAAGTACGTCGACCCGCTCGACACAGTTTTTGTCCTGGCGATTCGGAGTCAACAGGAAGCGGGTTTTGAGAAAATGTGACTTGCTCCCAATTGCGCGCCCCGGTAGAAACCCCAGTCATCAGGGAAGTTGGTAGCGCCAAGCGGATTTCAACCGGCGACAGCTACAGCATGTCGGCGGTACTCGACAAGACCCATAAACGCGGCTACGTCGACCGTGAGTGCATACGTTTGGCTTTTATTACGATCGCGAATGGGCAGAGCGGCGGCTCCGACGCTTAGAGGGTACCGGGGGAATTGGTGGAGCCAGGCGGGATCGAACCGCCGACCTCAACACTGCCAGTGTTGCGCTCTCCCAGCTGAGCTATGGCCCCGTGCGATGGTGCGCGGCTAGTTTAAAGCGCCTGGTGCTAAAGTGAAAGTAAGGACAAACTTCCACTATTTCAGACTCTTAAGTCGGCTCCTTCGAGGCGGCGGAGACTACGTGACGGTCGCGGGACTGTCAAGTTGCGGCACGTTCAGCGATGTAAACTAGCGCCGTGTTGAGACGCTCTAAGCACCGCTCGCGACCAATCAACTCAAGCGTTACATCGATCGAAGGCGATGCCGCCGATCCAGTGACCGCAACTCTTAGTGGCTGCGCCACCTTACCCATTTTCATATCAAATTCGGCCGCCGTTTTTTCGATCAGGTCTTTTAGTCCGTTGCCATCCCAGCTATCGACGGCCGCGAATTTGTCGCGGATTGCCTGTAACGCCGGCCCGACGACAGGACGGAGATGTTTTTTCCAAGCGTTATCGTCAACGATCATAGCGCCGTAAAACATGCGACTCTGTTCAACCACCTCGACCAACGTTTTCGCGCGCGTGCGTTGGGCTTCGATTACCGCTTCGACCTCGGGCCCGTCGGCGAGGTTTAGCCCGGCTTTATTTAGATACGGCTTTGCTGCATAAACCAGGCGATCAGGCGTTGCTTGTTGAATGTAATGCTGGTTAAGCCATAAAAGTTTATCCCAATCGAACGTCGCGGCAGACTTATTAAGACCATCGAAGTTAAACGCTGCGGTAAGTTCGTCCATGGAGAAGATTTCTTGATCGCCATGCGCCCAACCAAGTCGTGCTAAATAATTCAACAACGCGTGCGGTAAGAAACCTTGCTCGCGATATTCCAGCACGCTCACTGCGCCGTGACGCTTTGACAGCTTTTTACCATCGCTGCCGTTAATCATCGGCACGTGTACGTATACGGGTCGTTCAGCACCGAGTGCTTCGAGGATGTGCACTTGCCGCGGCGTATTATTAATGTGATCGTCGCCGCGAATAACGTGGGTGATCCCCATATCAATGTCATCTACTACAACGGTAAGATGATAGGTGGGCGTACCGTCCGATCTTGCAATGATGAGATCATCAAGCTCGTCGTTGCTCGTCTTAATATAGCCGTGCACTTGATCGGCGATAGCGATACCGCCCTCATAGGGCGTTTTAAACCGAACGACTGGCGCGACCCCAGACGGCGGAGCCGCGGCCATATCTCGACAATGACGGTCATACCGAGGTTTTTGCTTATTAGCCATTTGCTCGGCGCGCAAATTATTCAAGCGTTCTTTCGAGCAGTAGCAATGGTAGGCCTTACCGTCCTTTAGCAACTGCTCGATAACCTCGCCGTAGCGGTCGAAACGTTCGGTCTGGAAATATGGACCCTCATCGTAGTCGAGTCCCATCCACTCCATGCCTTCGAGAATAATATCGACCGCTTCTTGGCTTGAGCGCGTACGATCGGTGTCTTCGATCCGCAGTATGAACTTGCCGCTATTACTTCGTGCATACAGCCAGTTGAACAACGCGGTACGGGCGCTGCCGATATGCAGATAACCAGTAGGACTTGGCGGAAAACGGGTAATGATGGACATGGAGTTTGATAATCGGATTTAACAGTCGCGCATTATAAGCCGAGGTTTGCGATTTTTCGTGCCCATAAAAAAGCCCCGCGCTCGGCGGGGCTGTTTAATGTATTGATGAGGTGGTTTTAACTATTACGTCGCGTCCCGACCAATACCCCGATTGCAGAGATCATCATCCACACAGCGGCTGGAACAGGAACGGCGCTGACAGCGTCAACGAACAATTGTCCGCGCAGCTCGCCCGCCGGGTTCAAAGCCGTATGGATATTCAGATACCAATCGGTTGCATCACTCACGTCGAACGCGCCGCCGCCAGTGAGTTCCGCGACGGCCGCATCCAATGCAGCACCGTCAAGCACAACTGAGCCGAATGCGGTCCCGGATGACGCCCCCGATACGGGCACACCCACGGCAACGCCACCAGCCACACCAGGTGCACCAATGTGGAAATGCGCGGCAGCTGCATCGCCAGAAAGCCCGCCGAAAAAGATATCCCACGCAAAGTCGCCGGTTTCATCATCGAGATAGGCGGACACAAAACCGCCGCCGTAATAGGGGGCCGGAACAATCGTGCTAGGGGTGGACACTACGCTTTGATCGATGTTGAGGCCACCGACGAATTCCCACACGGCGGCACTAGCCGTGAATGGGAGAAATAAGGCTATCGCTAATATAGTTTTATTGAATCCGACTCTCATAATGACTTGTCTCCACCCTATTATTGTTAAGTACACCTAGGTGAGTACTTATTTTTGTGATGAGGTTCAAACAACCTCCAGCCGATTGTATGGCTGCCCCGACCCACATAGTGTGACAAATTACCGCTACGTTTCCAAATGAGGCCGATTGACCACTTCCAAGCGCGACCCTAGAATGCCGGCAGCATTTAGGGCGATTAGCTCAGCGGGAGAGCACTGCCTTCACACGGCAGGGGTCACTGGTTCGATCCCAGTATCGCCCACCAATTAAATCAATGGGTTGAAGAATAATTCCATAAAATTCGTATCGAAGAAAACATACGTAAGTCTATGGTAAGTGCATAAGACAGAATGTCAGCTAGCATCGATTCAGGTCCCGAGTCGTCCAGGTTACCGTTCGCAATTTGACGACTAAGCCTACCCGAGGTTAGTGCCATTCCCACGACCGAAAACAGCGTTAATACTTGAATAAACGTTCCCCGGATATTGAGTGGCCGGGGTATTTTATCGATAGTTCAACGGCTTTGTGGATTGGGAACGGACGTGTATAAAGCGTTACGACGAAGAGCGAATTTTTAATCATGTGTGTCCTCGATGGTGATTTTCGATTGTGACTTCAGAAAACGCGTCTTTAGCGAACTTGTTCGATAGCCGACAATGTTTAGGATCACGTCAGAATTCGATTCTCTTTGGCAATTTTGCGTTAGAAGTTGATGGTCGTTCTAAACAACGATCTCGCGAAGTATAACAACGCAATCTTCTGCTGTTGGCTTTCCAGGTATAATCTCACGTTCTTTCATAGCCGGCTTCGAGTTGGCTCCTGATAGCAAGTACGAATACCGTATCCATGGCCTCAACGTAACGATACAAGGCAACATAGCCGTGGCTACTTCGTCCGATGACTAGTTCGCGGACCTTTTCATCAACGCGCCTACCGATGTGCGGGTTGCGATGAAGTACTTCAACAGCTTCGATGATTTCATTAATTCGTTCGGCGGATTCGCTCACTTCATGCTCGATGAGTTGTTTTAGGATCCGATCAAAATCATCCTGAATTTCGGGCGCGAGTTCGACTCTTGTCATTCAGAGACGTTGAGCCTTTTAGCTCGCGGACGCTTAGCAGGCTTCCCCTCTGTACGTTCTTCAAGATAGTGCCGCATTTTCTCCCAAGGGATGGTTTTCCCTGATGCAGCAAGCGCGGCGAATCGTGTCTCGGCGACATTCTGAAAGTCGGAGAACCGCTCGGCCTGCTCGGCCTTCTCTTTGATGGCTTCCAGAATAAAGCTATGCGACGTCGTCCCTGCCCGCTCAGCGGCGTCGGCGACCCGCGACTTCAAGTCATCGGGAATTCTTATCGTAGTGGTGGACATTCTTTCGGCCTCTCGATACGGTGATCAAAGCGTAGCACATTAGTGCTACAAATTCGTATACGGCAAGTCCCCGGGCCTGAGTTGAACGCGCGTTTGACGGTTCTGCAATTTCGTCTACTAGACTAGGATCCCTGTCACAGTACGAATGAAATTCGGCGTAACCTGGTGTTACTCGGAAATGCGCTATGTGATTGTTAATTCTCGTATTAATCTCTAAGCAGTTGAAACAGCATAACTGTTTTAGCGCGTTCACACGGCAGGGGTCACTGGTTCGATCCCGGTATCGCCCACCAATTAAATCAATGCGTTAAGTCCAAACTGGGCGGGATCTATCCCTGTAAGATTTTGGCGTGGTGCCGCGTTAGAACGCTCGCGTTTAGGGAAAAAAGAGATGAAACGGCACGGAACGAGTTAGCGGTTGGTAACCGAGGACGGCTACGGTTGTAACGTTTCGCCATATCCATTCTCCTTCGATAAGGTCACTGGACTCTAGATCTTAGTGCTACTCAATACCGGGGGAACGTCGCGAATTGAGCATAGTAATTCGATAACTATGTCTTGTCGTCAGAACCAATTGCATCACGTCGTGCATCGCGCGGGGATATTCCGTGCCATCGTCGAAACGCTCGACCGAAGGCGGATTGAGTTTGATAGCCAAGCATGTCCGCAATTTGAGAGATGAGAAGTCTTGATGATGTCACGTGATGCCACGAGAGTTCGGCACGAACGGAATCTACGACCATTCGGAAATTAGTGCCCAAATTCTCAAGTCTACGCTGCAAGGTGCGCTCCGATAGCCGCATTGTTTCCGCGACTGTTTTCATAGAGCATTCTTTGTAAGGTAGAAGAACCGTCAGTATCGACTTTACTTCCGTCATTACGATTGGCCCGTCGAGCTGCGAGTTCATTAAAACGAACTGCTTAGAAATGCTCCGAAGCTCTCCCCTGCCGAGCTCCCGATTTAGGATTGAATTTTCTATGAGCAGCGCGTCATTGGCGCTACCGAATTCTGGATTTCGTCCGAAGAATTCCGCAAAGGAGCTAGTATCGACAGCCTCTTGTCGTAACGCAACGCGGCGCGGCTGCCATCGTGCCTGAATGTTTTCACGAATGAACAGGCAAACTAGCGCAAGTGAAGCATTGATAACTTGGCGTCGACCATACCGTCCGAGCGGTTGTAGGGCATAGTGTAGCCACTGTCCGTCATCCGTCGGTTCAAATCGAAATGCGCCCATGTCGGTAAACAGTCCGTAATATTTTACGAAGCACTGTAAGGCCGCGTAGACCGATTCTGCGTCGCGCATTAGTAACCAAATTTGTCCGAAGATCCCCATCGGTAACCTGCTTCCGTGGATTAGTCCAAACTCGGGGCAATCGCACGCCTGAGCAGCTAACTCCAAATAGTCGATCAAACATTCGGCATCGACGTAAACGTCCGGTGTCTCGAAAGCGTACGCGGGAACACCTGCTGCGCGCGTTATCGTTTCGGGATCGCCGCCCAATTCAGTGATTAGTTCCTGCGAACCAATCAACGCGGCGCTAAAAACAACGCTTTTGGACAGGGGTTTAGTGTGGCGCATAATGGATACTTTCTGGCGGGATATGGACAGTATTCATCAACCATAGGGTATAGGATCCACAAATCATACGCACGTTTCCCTATCAAAGGGCGCGACGAACACGGCCTAAATGGTACTGACAAACTGCGATTGTTTGCGTAGCCCAAGTGGCACGCAATTCCATTGCATAGGCGCCACGACATCGAAACTTGAGGGCTCTAAATGTCGAAAAATCTAATCGTCCCAGTTGGTGAGCTGACGAAAGGCGAAATTCGTGAAGTCGAAATTGATGGGCGCCACCTCTTATTAGTCAATGGAGAGAAAGGCCCCGCGTTAATCGATCGTATGTGCCCTCATGCAGGCGGCGACCTCGCCAAGGGCAAGGTTGTTGCAAACCGAATTCGCTGTCCTACGCATAGTTATTTATTTGACCTCAAAACGGGAAGCTGCCCCCTCGGACGACGTGAAGGATGGGGTCCGCTGGCCGTTTATGAGCTGCTCGAAAGTGAAGGATATCTTTGCGTTGAATTAGCGGATTAAAAGTGCGAACGAACGATTCACTCAGTTTATGGGGTGCGTCATGACGGGAGATTCGACCGCTTAAGTTTTAGTGAATTTTTAAGGAGAGCAAGTATGACCGACTTAGACGTCATTATTCGAGGTGGCATGATTATCGACGGCCAACGGACGCCGCGCTACCGCGGGGATATCGGGATCAAAGATGGCCAGGTTCAATCCATTACTGGTGTCGGTGGCTTGTCGAAGAAAACGGCGACAAAAGAAATTGATGCCGAGGGTTTAGTTGTTGCCCCTGGTTTTGTCGATTTGCACACTCATTACGACGCACAGGTTTTTTGGGATCCCTACTGTACAACTAGCGGTTGGCATGGCGTAACCTCTGTGGTTATCGGCAATTGCGGGTTCGGCATCGCGCCCGTTAAAAAAGATGGCCGAAAGCGGGCGATGCTTTCGCTGACAAGAAATGAAGCGATTTCGTATGACGCGATGGCAGAAGCCTTGGCCTGGGATTGGGAAACATTTCCAGAATTTATGGACGCTATCGATCGGACGCCTAAAGGCATTAACCTTCTTACCTACATTCCACTATCCCCGTTGATAGCTTACGTAATGGGTGGTGTCGATAATGCGAAAAAGCGTCGGCCAAGCAAAGACGAAATGGGGCGTATAAAAACGTTGATCTCTGAGGCGATGGACGCGGGTGCTTGCGGCATCTCTTCGCAAAATCTTGGCGAGACATCTGTCCAACGAGACTATGACGGTACGCCTAACGTGACCGACATCATGCATTTCGACGATTTTCTTGAAATGGTCGCTGTGTTGAAAGACAAAGGCCGTGGTGCAGTTCAGGTACTCGGGTTAACACCCAAGCAGACTGAACGCGTATGCGAAGCAAGCGGCGCCAATGTCATTTACAACGTGCTCGCGCTCGAGTGCGATCAGCATGGCATGAAAACGGAAGGTTCGTGGGAGTCATTCACGGATTGGATGGAGGACGCCAATAAACGCGGCTTGAAGGTAAGTGCGCAGACTGTAACCACCGGTATTGATTTCACTTTCACCTTCGAAGATTGGAACCTCTACGACTTCTCTCCGCACTGGCGCGACCTCTGTATGGGCACGACCGAAGAAAAACTCGAGAAGATGCAAGATCCGAAACGACGCGCTGCAGTTAAGCAAGAATACGATGCCGTTGCGGACGCGACGCGCGAAGAATTCAAGGCTGAGCTCGAGAATGATATTGCCGCGACGGCTTTGGTTCAGTTCAGAACGGTCGCTGACAACACAGTAGTTATGGTCGACAACGACGATTTGGTGAAATACGAGGGTATGACGATTCGGCAAATCGCAGCCCAAGAAAACAAGCACATCTGCGATGTCATTTTGGACATTGCGGTAGCCGACGATTTACTCACCACGTTTGCTACGCCGCCGAATAAATACAATCCAGATGACATGAAAAAACTACTGCGAAAGCCCTATACGATTCCAGGGATATCTGACGGTGGCGCGCACATGAAGTTCTCCGCCTTTGGACGCTATGGCACCGAATATCTCGTTTATTACGTGCGCGAAGGCGAGATGGTTGATCTGGAATACGCGCATTGGCACTTGAGCGCTATGCCCGCGCAATACGCGGGTTTGCACGATCGAGGCGTCCTTCGAGTAGGCAGCCCAGCAGACGTACTCATTTATGATCTCGACGAGCTTGGTTGGACGGAGGCCGAGAAAGCCTACGACCTGCCGGCGGGCGATTGGCGTCGGATCACGAAAGGCCTGGGTTATCGCTATACTCTGGTTAATGGCGAAGTCACTTTTGTCGACGGTGAGAATACCGGCGCGACGCCAGGTCACCTACTAAGAAATGGGCACGCTTAGATCGTGATATTGGATGGTTCTCGCTCCTTAGATCAGGAAACGCAGAGCGCGGCACGTGAGGTATTCGACAAACGGGGTGTGTCGGTCAGCGAAAAGCGGCCCGATCAATTGCGGGCCGCGTGGTCAGATTTAGCGCGCTAGAGCGTGCACTGGCGAAACGCATAAACAGCGCCGCTCATTTTAAAATATTGCCGCCAATTCTTTTCTTGGAAACGATTGAGCAGGCCGAATCCGTCACGGTAACAAGCGTTTTTGAAAACTTCTTGCGCTCGATCTGCGCACGGTACCGGTTAATCAGATTTACGCTTTCAACGAACAACTCTCGAACACTCGTGCGAGGAGCCTTAATGTGAATACATCAGATCCAACTGCTGCCTTAGACGCACGTGGCCTTCTCAACCACCGCATTGCTGTGTGGTGCGGGATGATATTTACAATCGGACTCCCGCTCGGATGGGGAATTGTTGCGTCCTTTTTACTTCCGCCACTATCGCCTTCCGCCACCCCACCGGAGGTTGCGATGTTCTTCGCCGAGGGCGGCGTACTGCAAAAGCTTGGACTGATGATCGCCCTAGCGAGCGTCGGCGGCCTACTTCCTATGGCGTCAGTTCTTGGCGATCAAATGCGTCGTATGGAAGGCCCACGCCCGGTCTGGGCGCAAACGCAGCTCGCGTGCGCGACACTACTCGTATGGCTGCTTTCAGCAGCATTTGTGTTCTTCGCCGTCGCCGCATTCCGGGTGGACCGTGATCCACAGCTAATACAGCTGATGCACGATCTAGGCTGGCTTACATTTATCACACCTGTGGCTATGGTGGTTTTGTGGATGGCTTCCGTCGGCGCAGCCATTCTCTCGGATCGAAACGAACCGTCCGTAATGCCGCGCTGGGTAGGATACTTAAGTATTTGGGCGGCACTGCTCTCCGCTCCGGGGTTCGCTGCCTTGCTATTCCATAGCGGGCCGTTCGCATGGAATGGATTACTGTCGCTATGGGTTCCGCTCGCTATTTTTCTTGTGTGGTGGATTACGTTGACAGTTTATTTGCTGCGAGCGCTTAGGCTTGAGGCCATCGCTACGAATTTATGACTGATTCGGCGCGTGCAGAAACGCCTCATCAAACAGAGATTGGCGTGTGGGTTGTGGTGTTTGGCGAGCTGAGCCTGTTCACGCTTTTCTTTACGATCTTTCTCTATTATCGCGGGCACTCGCCGGAATTATTTGAAGCATCTCGCTTAACACTTCACCAGGATCTCGGCGCCTTCAACACAATGATCCTGATAGCAAGCTCGTGGTGTGTCGCATCTGGCGTGCGAGCACTCAGGACAATTGAAGCACGCGGTATGGCGCCACGCCGCTTCGCTGCCGCGCTAACCTGCGGGGCGGCGTTCGTCAGCGTGAAGATCGTGGAGTATGGCAACGCCTATCGCGATGGCGTAAACGTTCTCACCGATGAGTTTTACATGTTTTATTTTATGCTGACGGCCATCCATCTATTTCACGTGTTTGTTGGAATGATATTGTTGGCAGCGACGACGCTACACCTGCAAAACGTACTCGATTCGGATGGCATACTAAGCGATGCGTTAATTGGTTTCGCGAGCTGCTTCTGGCACATGCTGGACCTTGTCTGGATCGTTCTTTTTCCACTCCTATATCTCCTCCGATAAGGACACGACGATCGATTCTTTTCTGCTAACCTGGATTATTCTTTCGCTCGCGACTCTATTCTCGTGGTGGCTTGACGTGTCTGTCGATGGCACGTGGATTGGCACCGCGGTCCTGTTAGTTGCTTTCTTTAAAGCTCGTCTTGTGCTGATGATCTTCATGGAAATTCGGAGTGGTCCGGCGGCGCTTCGCTGGGTTTGTGAGGCGTGGGTAATTAGCGCCTGTACGGCGGTAATTCTGACCTACTGGATCACTTCAAGCAGTTAGCAGAATTGTGTCCTATGTAGGAACAGACTTAGCGGCGACCTGGGACTCAAAGCGCGTGGCGATTGTTAGCCATTACAGGTGAGCTTCCCCCGGAAAACCGGACACCGATGTTAGGCGCATTTCGCCGCTCAAATTCAGCCGGTGCTAGATAGGTCGCTTGCGTCCCCTTTTATCCTTTCAATTTTTCCAATAAGTCGACTCTCGATTAGTGGGATCGTCCAGCTCACTCCGCCACGGGCGGCCTTCGCATAGGATCAAAGCTCGGTTAATGTCTTCATGAAAGCCCTGCGCGCAAATGGTAGATTTGAGACAGCATTTGTGGCGACCGTCAGCGCCATTTTTGCGAGCAAATTATTCGAAGTCACAACCCGCCGTGTCGCTTCTGTTACCTTTAGTATTTCGACGCCAATACGATGGCGATCATTTGAGTAAGCTCCAACATTGCCACTTGTGATCGCCTGTGCGGCAGCAACACCATCGGCCATACCAAGATTCATGCCTTTCCCACCGAGAGGCGAGTGGCAGTGAGCGGCATCGCCTGCCAACAGCACGCGATCTTTACGGTAGGAATCAGCTTGGCGCACCGAGATTTCGAACGTGCCGGTGCGTCGAACATTTTCGATCTCAACTGGATGTACAAGTGCCGCGAGTGCATCGGGGGTCGACGATACGAGGCGGGCCCGCCGTCGTTCGATTGGCAAGACCATCGTAAAAATACCGTTGGCAGCTTGTACGTCCAACATAACTAATTCCGGATTAAATTCACCAGCAACATCGACATCCGCGATAGACCATTCGCTCGGAAGGTCGTACCCGGGATATTCAATCCCAAGCTGCTCGCGGGTTCTAGATTTAATGCCGTCTGCGGCGATCGCCCAGTCAAAGGTTTCGCTTGAGCCGTCCGAAAGTACGGCCGTCACCTGATCAGGGTTTGTCGTGACGTGATCGACGGTTAACCCGTATTCGACATGAACACCGCTTTGGGCCAAGACGTCCCGCAAAATTTCTTCTGTGCGATTTTGCGGCAACCCCAATATCACGCGATTTTGGTATTCAGAGACTCGATTGTCCAAATGCATCAGTGACTTTCCCGCACGGGTCAGCAAAATTTGCCGCAATGGCATGGCTTCAGCCGATATCGGTGCTGCTGCGCCAAGTGGATCTAGCAGGTCTATCGTAACCGGCATGATACCGACCGCACGCGAAAGCATTGAAGGTTCGGTCCGGCGTTCGACAATCCTGCAGGAAGCGCCTCTTGCAACGAGTGCAAGTGCGGCCGTTAGTCCAGTTGGTCCTGCTCCGATGACGAGTGTTTTCATGGTTTCACACACTATATGGAAGTTATCGGATCACCAACAGTGCCCGCACGATCAGCCCGAAACGGGTATCGCCGCTACGCTCGCAAAGGCTTCGCTACCAGTAGGCAACTAGTGCGTATTCCCACAACACGCCAAGTTACCGAACCGCCGTTATGGTTACGCTTCGGAGTACTGGGAAATCGATAATATTTACGGCGATGGCAATGCTGATCGGAATATTACCGTGGTATTTTTTGTCGGACTTGAATTTTACGTCCGATATGGGAATTTTGTTATCAGCAATTATGTTCATCAATATGGTTCTGGCACTTCTCCTACTACCATTGCTTATTCTGTGCATACGGCCAAGCTTCGTGCGACAAACGGTGTGACGTCTGCACAATAAGGTTTATTTTGAATCATTATTCCTGTTGGCGTGGGCCTAAGCCCGGAATCAGGGACAATACCGCGTCTACTCAAAAGATAAAACGTGGTCCGCCCTCTGAGAATTGGCGCGCTGGGTGAAGTGTGAGAAATCGCGCACACTTGTTGAACGCCATTGACGCGTTTAGATCCCGCCCTAGGTAGTATCCAAGTGGTATTAATTTTCGCAGGGAATAGCGATGAATAACGTCCTAAAAAAGGCCCTAGCAGGGGCGGTTATCGGGATGAGCGCGAGTTCAGCCCAGGCCATCACGATTCAATTCGATTACCAATTCGACTCGAATAACTTCTTCGGCTCCGTTGGCTCGATACAGCGTTCAATCCTGCAAGAAGCGGGAGATTTTTTCGCCCGCAGCATCGGTGATTCGCTGCTCGCGATAACCCCAGATGCCAATAATCAGTTTAACGCCGTCTTTAATAATCCCGGCACGGGCGTGTCACAAACGGTGTTCAATCTGAATGTGCCGACCGATACGCTCATCGTCTACGCGGGCGGCCGCTCGCTCGGCGGTTCGACGCTCGGAACAGGCGGGCCTGGTGGATTCAGCATCCCAACGGCGCAATCGCAACAATTCATCACCGACGCGACATCGCGCGGCCAAGCCGGCGCAGCAGGTCCCTCAGGATCGCGCACCGATTTCGCCCCCTGGGGCGGCGCAGTGACGTTCGACAACGATAGTTCGACGAATTGGTATTTCGATACCGATCTATCCACCGACGGCGACGTCGTCAATTCGGATTTTTTCTCGGTTGCATTGCATGAGTTGGGACACTTACTCGGCATCGGCACCGCATCGTCGTGGGGTAACTTAAGCGGCAACGGTGAGTTTACCGGAGCGGCGTCGACGGGTTTGTTTGGCGGTCCCGTACCACTCGATGGCGGCGGCGGACATTGGGCCGATGGCACCTTGGGTAACAACGGCACCCAAGAAACGGCAATGGATCCCGTTATCACCAATGGTACGAGAAAAGTATTTACCGATCTCGACTTAGCCGGGCTCAGCGACGTCGGCTGGGAAGTTTCACCGGTACCCGTTCCGGCTGCCGTGTGGCTGTTTGGCTCATGCCTGGTTGGCCTTTTCGCGCGAAGCAGAAAACGTGTGTGAACGCGCGGTTCGCTAGAGTAGTCATCGACAAAGGATTCCCGCCACGGCGGGAATTTTTTTTCCAACTTAGGAATTGGCGTTTCGTCGTTGCACCGCTTTTCTTGTGTTTAATGTTCGCTTGCCGTGAATCCGACCCAAGCGCTGCGCGCGTGCAATACATTGTCGCTGGCGAGCTGACCTTATCGCTTCCTAAACACAACGAACGTGAGACATTCGTTCGCTTTACAATTGAACGACACGGCGCAGAAGGCGCGAGTGAGGTTGTCGCATCAAGCGGATATCAACCGGTCGTGACAAATCCTGTGAAGTTTTCCTTGGCCTATCGCGAGGAGACAGTTCGCGACCTCGAAGCAATATTTCTCGTCACGCGTATCTCCGTGGACCCTCAAGGTCTCGATGAAATCACCTCCATGACCTCACTAATAGGCGATGATGCGCAAGGCCGGTATTTGTACCTGGCCATCGAATTACCGCCAGAACCCCTAGCGCTAAAAAAAGAATAGGCAGCGTTTAAGCGTCAAGGAACACCGCGAACGCCGACCCATCAACAGATGTTGCTCGCGTATAACGGGCACGGTAAAAAACCAATTATACTGTGGCGAAAATTCCGTAACGAGCAAGGGATCGGTGCCCGGAATCAGAGTCAGATCACGTTTACCCAGAAGACAAAACGTGGTCTGTCCCGAATGGCGCTAACGCCCAACTACTAACGACCCCAGACCTAAGGAGAGCCACACATGAGTAGCGCGATATCCACGACTGAGGCTGCTGATAATAGTATCCCACCACCACTCGTTTCGAATGGTCCGTGGCCTGCCATCATGCGACCCGGCGATTGTTTTATTCAAGATGACGAACGACCGTGGGTCGAAATGGAAGGCTACGCGGGCTCCGCGATCAAAGTGCTATACGCCGATCGCGCGAGCCGTACGGTTGCGTTTTTATATCGCTTGGGACCGAACCAAAGCTTCCCAATGCATGAGCATCGCTGCCGAGCGTTTGCTTATACCTTAGATGGCAATTGGAACTATGGTGACGTGCACTTGGCACCTGGTGGACTTGCGATAGAGCAAGTGGGCTCAACGCACTTTCCGGAAACCGCCGACACGGGATTTACTGTGTTCGCTTTACTAATCGGAGAACCGGGGCAAGAGGTCTTGCTGCGTAGTCAGGACCCAGAAACCTTGGAGGTTTCGGAGCTCGATTTCGATTACTTTTTGGGTCTGATGGGCTAAACGAAAGCGCCTAAGGTCGCTTTCGTTTTTTGAATGCTAATTTCCATAGAGCCTCCTAGGTAATTATCGCGGGCGCGATTTTCTTAAAGCCGGATTAACGCTGTCTAGATCGGCTTGCACTTGCTCGGACGTTCGCTCGTAGATGATCTCTCGACCCTTGATCGATCCGGCGTAGGCGAGACCATTGCGCGTTGGGATTAATTCACACTTCATGCTGTGTACGCCTTCGCCGAGGACGATTTCGATTTTATTAACGGACTTATGGTAGACAACGACATCCATCGATTGCCCGCTTTCCAGTTTGACCTTGATTTTCTCATTGTTCATGGTGCTTTCTTCCAGTTATTAGAGTTCTAAATCGCCCTTGAGCAGGCGCTGCGCGATCGTCCGATTCAAGATTTCGTTGGTCCCATCGGCAACGTTGACGATGCGCAAAGAATGCCAGGCATGAGTGAGGCCAAGCTCATTGGTAAAGCCCATAGCGCCGTGAGTTTGAATCGCTCGATCAACGGCGCGAAAACCAACTTGCGCGGAATAGGCTTTTGCCATAGACAATTCCTTGATCGCAGCGTGGCCGTTGTCGAGCAGCATGGAGGCATTGAGTCCCATGAGATGCGCCGCATGCAATTCGGTGGCCGCTTCAGCTAAGGGAAACGACACGCCCTGGTAATTGCCAATCGTGTCACCAAAAGCCTCGCGCGTGTTCGCGTAATCAAGCGCTTGTTCCAGTGCCCACCGGCCGTAACCGATGGCACGCGCGGAATTGTAGATGCGACCGAGTGAGACGCCGTACAAAGCTGCCTTGAATCCCTGATGGAGTTCGCCGACGAGTTGCCAGGGTTCGACATGGAGATCGTCAAAACTCAACTCCGCTTCGTCGCCACCAATGTGGCCGAACAAACATATGATCCGTTGGAGATTAAAACCGGGCGCGTCCGTCGGCACGATAAACGCGCTGATCCCGCCCTGCTTCGCCGCGGCCTTTTCGGCATCTGTGATCGCAAACAAGACACAGTAGTTGGCGACCGGCGCGTTGCTTGTCCAGATCTTGCGCCCGTTAATCCGCCAGGCATCGCCATCTTGGGTCGCGCGCGTTTTAATCATCGATGCGTCGGAGCCGGCGTTCGGTTCGGACAAGCCGAAACACATCGACTGCGTACCATCCATTAAACCCGGCATGATGCGTTCGCGCGCTTTGTCAGTCACTTTCTCTAATAAGCGACTGGGTCCGAACGCCCAGTGTGACAGTACGTACAGCATGAGCCAGTTTTTCGGGCCGCAGCGGTGAAACAGTGCCTCCCAGGCGACGTAATAGGCGAGGTGTCCCAATCCTGCACCGCCTAAAGATTCCGGCGCGCACATGTGAAAATAGCCGGCGCTGGCAGACGCGGTACGGACTTCTCGAATCAAGGCGATTAACTTGTCGGAAAAGCGGCCGTCCTCGCGATACAGGGCGCGCTGGTCTCCGAAGAAAGCGTGGTGCTCGGCGTGGCGTGGCAGCACTTCGCGCTCGGCGAATGCCACAATGCCGTCGCGCGCTGCGATGACATCTTCGGGAAGATCGAAAGCGATAGCACTCACATAGAACTCCTTAATGCCGCGTTAGGTAATACGACCCCAAACCTAACATTTTTGTGCGCTTCGCGGCGGCGTATCGAAGCGTATGCTCGAGCGGCAACTCGGTGCGGCTAATGAATTTGCGCAACACGAAGCTTAAGTGAACCCGATAACACCCTCAATTCGTGTGGGTATTGACGAATTAACTATCGAATTCGGTCGAAATAGGCTCAGTATCAATTCTTAGGTCGCTGCACAATTCCAAGTTGAAAACGTGAAAATAAGTGCGTCGCCTTTCTTATCGTCCCCTTTTTTTGGGAGGAGGAATAGACTAGCTACTCCTGCGAGAGCAGTTCACCTAATTCTTCCATAGTGGGCGTCGTTCCGAACTGTGCCACGCCTTCAGGCACAACATCCCAAGGCTACATACTGTCCGTCCAAATGTGCGCGACAACTTTTAAAATCGTCGGGTCGTCCAGACTCGCCGCACAGATTCCGTGTACGTCCGGGAATACATCTGCGAAAGCCGCTATCGAACAGCCGCAGCTAGGGCAAAACCCTCGTTGGGTCGGATTCCCACTTGTCCCGATCTCGCCGTGCGCTATTGGCGCTCCCCTAGTAAAACGAACATCAGATTTTTGAAAGACGATGTTCGTCATGCCGCCCCCTCCCGAGAAGCGCTGACATTCTCGACAATGACAAATCCAAGTCAGTTGCGGTTCAGTACTAATCTCGAAACGCACCTCTCCGCAGTTACAGCCACCGGTGATAGGAAGTTTCATTTTTCTACCTCTCGTATTGGTTGTATCTAATCGGCGATCGCAATGCAGCATCAATTCGCACGGCGCTGAGGCAGGTCACTTTCTCCTTTGCCCTTAGTGGGGCGGGAATCAGTGTCCTGTAAATCCTTTTGCATAAATAAATCAGGGGCGCCTTCGGGCTAACTGATAACGGGCATATCCCCGCTGCGGCTGGGTTCAAAATAATCACTTAACTGTCAATAGTGCCTATACTATCCGTTTGTTCTTATCCGTTCAGAATCAACCTAGTAAGAAATTCCGCCAATATTTTTACTGACTTAAAGCCCACTCTCCCCAACAAGGGAAGCAAACAACGACCAAGGGTTACTGGAGAAAAAAATGACTGAATCGAACGACGAATATACGCCGCCGAAAGTGTGGAAATGGGATAGCCAGGAAGGAGGCGCCTTTTCCAACATTAACCGACCTATCGCTGGAGCGACGCATGATAAAGAACTGCCAGTGGGTCAGCATCCGCTTCAGCTCTACTCTCTGGGCACCCCTAACGGACAAAAAGTCACCATCTTGTTGGAAGAATTGTTGGCGAATGGCGAAACGGGCGCAGAATACGACGCCTACCTGGTCAATATATTAGAGGGAGAGCAGTTCGGCAGTGGATTTGTCGAGGCTAACCCGAACTCAAAAATTCCCGTGCTGATCGACCGGAGTGGACCCCAACCGGTACGCATTTTTGAGTCCGGAGCAATAATGGTCTACTTGGCGGAAAAATTTGGTCAGTTTCTTCCCACCAGCGCAGCCGCCCGCGCCGAATGTCTTTCATGGTTATTCTGGCAGATGGGTAGCGCGCCGTATCTAGGCGGCGGCTTTGGACACTTCTACGCCTACGCCCCAAAGAAAATCGAGTACTGCATCGATCGCTTCACTATGGAAGTCAAACGTCAGCTCGATGTACTGAATCGCAATCTTTCGGAGCGGAAATACCTATGCGGTGATCAATACAACATCGCGGACATGGCAACGTACTCCTGGTATGGACAACTGTGCCTCGGCAGGTTTTACGATGATCCCCGCGAATTCCTTGATACTGCTTCGTACAAGGAAGTGTTGCGGTGGACAAAAGACATTGAGTCACGACCGGCAGTCTTACGAGGGTTACGAGTCAATAAAATATTCGGTCCAGAGGAAGAACAAGTAAGGGAGCGACACGATGCAAGCGATATTGATAAAACCTTCGCTGCAGCCACGTAGCGGAATCGGGGACAGACCAGAATGGCGCTAAGTTAAGGCCGTTTAGCATGGATTAAAACGTGCTTGCGTTGGACGAAAATGAGATCATGGGAGATG
>JAVJHY011904329.1:0-33272 GCA_035593235.1 Phascolosoma agassizii
TTTATTCAGTTTATCTTAATTGAAATTGCTAGATATATGCAGTGGGTTTAGTTGTCAAAATGGAGGTTCTCCAGAAAGAACTGAACAAAGATGTGTCTGTAACTGTCAGCCTGGCTTTAGAGGAGTCTTCTGTGAAAAAGGTTTTTATCTTCTTTCATTATATACCAAATATTGACTGCTGTTGAGGGAGATCGCCCCTCGTGTGATATCCCCATCACCGAACACCTGATATCTCAGGGTATCTCCCGAAATATAGCAGTCAATATTTGGGTTATATAGGCCTACTCATTTTTATAGCTACCTAGTCATAAACAGAGATTTTAGTTGGCCCATTCATATTAAAGTCGGAATATTTACTATCAGTAGGTACCCGGTACTGAAACTAAATTAAAGTTCAAATTAGCAAGAAATAACAACGTTTTTGGCCATAAAATCTTTATTAATGGACCGATTTAGCTGCAATTTTGAATATCTTCCTAAACAAAAAGATACTAAGTTTCAAAATTCTATGTCTTAGAATAAAAAAATCCCTCTATTTAACCATCATATAAAATATTCCCCAAATTTTGGTATGCTATATAGGCAGGAATTGCTCACAATTATAAAATTTCAGCCAGATCGATCCATCATTAAAGATTTTATGGCCAAAATGTAAAACATTGTTTCTTGCTTATTTGAACTTTACTTTAAGATTGCTAAAAATCCCAGACACCATTGAAAGTAGAATATTGATTTTTAAATTTGTTAAAACAATTTGTGAAATTGTGCCAACTGATTCTACAAAAACTTTTGAGGCACATTGCTTAAAAACAGAAATGAGAGTCCTTTATCACATAATTGTTTCTTAAAAGACACGATTTGGAGATGTAACTAAGCTCCATGTTTTTATTATGTGGTGCATCATGAATTTCATAAAACTTGATCTTGGATATATTTTTAATTGTCTCAAAAAGAAACAACTTAAAATTACGTTGTACTCTGATTCCGGAAAAGGATAAAAAGTAAATTGATTCTTTAATATTAATCGAAAAGTGACTGTTCGAATGACCATTAAAAAATGGTATGTCATCAGCTTGGGTTCCGTTTCTCCAAAGCACCTGGGGTTTGCTTGGAGATAATCCTGGTTTGGTGGCATTCTGTGGTTCTTATTTTGTAAAACCTATATCACAAATATTTTATCATGGCAAAGACATCCAAGAAAGAAACATCAGAAAAGAGAAGTGTGGAGCAAAATAATCCATTCGCCAACTTGAATGCTGTTCCGACGATGCCTTATTACTGCACCTGGATTCCCGGGGCTTGTCCGGCTAATAATTTGCACCAGGCAAAGGTATCCCCTCCGGTCTACCCTCCTGCTTGCATCGTCCATCCGACAAATGCACTCGTAATCGGAGCCTGGATTACCCAAATCCATGCTTGTGGAAATATTCCAACAGTCCAGACTACAGAGGAAGTCATTGTCAAAAAGACAAGGAGCGAAAATCCTCCTCCTAAAAAAACCAAGGTTACCAAAAAGACGATTGCCAAAAAACCAACAGAGAAGAAAACAGGAATCAAAGAGGACTTAAAACTTATTGAGGGCATTGGTCCAAAGATTGAACAATTGTTGAATAAAGCGGAAATTTACACTTGGTTGGCTTTGTCAAAAACGCCAGTGAAGGTGCTGCGCCAAATTCTTGCTGATGCCGGAAATCGGTATGCCATCCATGACCCTGGCACCTGGGCGCGACAAGCGAGGATGGCAGCTGCCGGAAAAATGGAAGCACTGAAAACCTGGCAGAAAGAATTGAAAGGGGGGAAATAGGGAGAGTTGTCAATAGAATATTGAATTGAAAGGACGAGTTATCGTAGACTTTGGGATACCGCATGGGAATATTTGATTTACGCAACTCTCAATATCTTTACCATTTTACGGCCTTTTGCTAATTCATCTACCAATTTGTCTAAATACCTGACCTGCTGTGTTAAGGGATTTTCGATTTCTTCCACTCGATAGCCACAGATTACTCCTTTTATGAGAGGGGCATTAGGGTTTAAGGAAGCATTTTGAAAAAAACTTTTGAATGTCCCTTTTTCTTCTATGATTGCTTGCAGTTTTTTTTCATCATAACCTGTTAGCCACTCAATGACTTGATGCAATTCTTCCTTGGTTCTGCCTTTCTTTTCGACTTTTGTAACATAATGCGGATATACGGAAGCGAAGATCATTTTTGCAATACGCTCATCGTGGTGGCTGGTGTCTTTCATTTTTTTGAAGTTTGTAATTTATAACCAACAATATCTGCTAGAGCTATTTGAGTCATTCCAGCAAAATAAAAATAATGATAATGGGGTTTTCAAATTTAATAAAATTTAGACTATTGATTGAATGATTAATTACCAGACTTCATAATCACATAATTGGCATACCATTGATAAGCAAAAAAAGACAAGAAGAAAAGCATCATAAAGGGTTTTAAAAACAAACCCAGGAGTCCTACTATTCCTAGAAAAATCGTATAGTTTTTCAATTTCTTTTTCCCAGCTACTGTAGTAGGGGAATCCATTGAACTAAAGGGTATCATCATCAGAAAACAATAAATAGCGAATAAGAATAAGGCATGAATATCTAGTAGCAAATACAACAGACCAGACAAGATACTAAGCCCCAAGGCAGCCCCTACTCTTTTGGCTTCCGTTTTATCTTCCTCGTCCAAGGTCAATCGGCCATAAGGATTACTCAGCATGTATAAATTCATCAATGGCCCGAGAATCCAGGTAGAGATAAAAGCAATTGCCAACACCACAATAATGGGGATCAAAAAGGGTTCCAATTCTGGTACATTTTTGGCGATATTGCGCAAAATTCTAACTAATATATACCCACCAATTATAAACATCCAAATTCCTTTTTGTCCTACTCGTTCTAATTGAAAAGCCAGCTTAAGTAGCATTCGATAAGGCCAAAATTTGGCTTTCATTGCTTCCAACATTCCCGCTTTCGCAAAATCATTCATGGGATCAATTTGCAAGGCATTTTTGTAATGTTCCAAAGTTTTTTTATGGTCTCCCTGGTGCAGATAAGCATAGCCGTAGTTGGCGTGAGTAGACGCATTATCAGGATCTTCGGCTAGTGCCTTATCAATGGTAAGAGCGGCTTCTCCCTCCCGGCCATCTTTTACCAGTGCCATCGACCGTACATTGAGGCAATCAATATCCTGAGGAGCTATGGCCAAGCCTCGATTAGCACTTTCTAAAGCTTCTTTGATTTTAGACTGGGCAAGAAAAATTCTGGCTTGAATAGAAAAATGATCGGCGTCTTCCGGATCGAGGCGAATGGCCGCATTGATTGCACGGTGGGCTGCGTCCTTATTATCCTCCATTAATTCCAGGCGGGCCAATAAATTGAGCGTAGTCGGATTATCAGGTTCTTTTTGCAAAAGCGTATTGATGAGCGAACGAGCTTCTTCCTTTTTATCCAAACTCAACTTGACCACTGCCATAAGAAAAAGAACGTAGGTGGTCAGGTGTCCTTCTTCCATCAGAATAGCTAGTCGACTTTCCGCCAAATCAAATTTTTCCTGCTGAATTAAAATCTGGGCTTGTTCTAATCGTTGGAGAAAATTATCCATGTTATTTGATGTATTTTAAGATTTCATCATAGAGCCCTGATTCATTGGCAAACAAAGCATAATTTTTTGCCGTGTTGAACCAATCTGTTGTAGTAGGCTTATGTAATTTTGCAGCTTCCAAAAGGTCCTTGGTCGTCAAAGGTTCGGGAATGCCGGTTTTAAAAGCCTGTTGCAATTTTTTTTCAATGGCAATATCCACGATAGCTTTGATATCCGCTCCTGAATATCGGCTTATTTTACTGGCTATTTTTCGAAAATTGATATCGGAGGTGGGTTTCCCGGCCACTTGGATTTCAATAATTTTTTCCATGCTTTCCTGGTCTGGTGGTGGCACAAAAATAATGCGGTCAAAACGTCCCGGACGGCGAAATGCCGGATCGAGGTGCCAGGGAGTATTGGTGGCTCCCATGACCAAAATACCTTCATTATTGCCATCTATCCCATCCAACTCGGATAAAAATTGATTGATCACATGCCGACCTGCAGAGTTTTTCATATCCGAACGACTGGCTCCCAGCGCATCGACTTCATCAAAAAACAAGACACAGGGTGTATTGCGTCGTGCCACTTCGAAAATTTTACGCATATTTCCTTCACTTTTCCCAACCCACATGTCAAGAATATCATTGATCCCTACATTGATAAAATTGGCATTGATCTCTCCTGCTGTAGCGCGAGCTAAATAAGTTTTGCCACAGCCTGGCGGGCCGTATAATAAAATGCCACCGCCTATTTTTTTGCCGTAGGCCGCATACAAATCTGCATGCTCTAGTGGTTTGATAATTTTCAATCCGATTTCTTCTTTCAAAGATTGCATGCCTCCAACATCTGAAAAATTAATTTTTGGTTTTTCCATCAGAAAACGGGCATCTTGCTGTTCTTCGTAGAAACTTTCTTCTTCTTTATCTGTGGGAGCATAAGAAGGCATTCGAAGGTGGGTATCCAATTCTTCATCATTGAAGTCAGGGTTGCTTTGAAGAATCTCTTCATAGATATCCTGAGCCGCAGCAATTGAATTTTCCCGGACAAAAGATTTAGCCAATAAAACTTTCACTCTTTCACTTGCCTTTCCATCAGCAACCAATTCTTCCACAATTACAATGACAGCGGAATAACGTTGTCGGCGAAAAGCCACTTCTGCCAAGCCTTCTCTAGTAGCAATGTTGCCTTTTTCGTATGAAAGTATCTTTTGATATTCTGCCTCACTTTCTTCCAATGCTCCTATTTGCAATAGCTTTCCAGCGAGGAGCAAGCGCAAGGGGACATTATCCGGAGAAAATTCGAGGGCTTGTTTTAGCGATTCAATTTCACTATTGTGCATAGCTGTTATCTTTTTGTTGAAAGAAAGGAAAAAAATCTCTATTTCTCATAAAATCAAGTATCAAAAATAATTTTTCTCGATTGATATTCTGTTTGCCAAATGTTCGAGACCGCATCAATATTCAATATTCGAGATTGTAAAATTCTATCCTTTTAAATGCAATTACCTGACCTCCGTCGAATTAGTGCCATATCTCTTACACTTTTATTATCTTGCGGCTCGTTCTTAAAACAGGAATAATTCCCGTCGAATTCGCCACTTTCCGTCTGTTATTTGTAACTAAAACCGGAGTTTGGGGTTAGAATAAATGACCAAAACGAGGGAAAAAGCATTGAGGCTTTAAAGGAAGCTGTTTAAAGTCCTAATGTCCCAAAAGCAAAAACTTTCAATGGAGAATATTAGTTTTCAATACCCGACCTGGTATTTAATTTTTTGTGCCCTATTAGGATTAGCCTATGCGGCTTTTTTATATTACCGCGACAACTCTTTCCGGGAGCAGTCTAAAAGCCTAAACTGGATTTTGGGTCCGGTGCGTTTTTTGACCGTCACTTTTCTCAGTATTCTATTGTTATCGCCCCTACTGCGATCCATCATCAGCGAAGCCAAAAAGCCTGTTGTTATATTAGCCCAGGATCAATCTGAATCCATCGGGGCGGCTATGAGCGAAGAGCAAAAATCGGCTTATCAGGAATCCTTTAAAGCATTGAGTCAGGAACTAGCCGCTGAATATGATTTGCATGAATATGCATTTGGCAGCGATGTGCGAGAGGGTGTTGACTTTGAATTTACGGATAAGGTGACCAATGTCTCCAATCTCCTTCAGGAATTGTATGACCTCTACAGCAATCAAAATCTGGGAGCCGTGATACTCGCTACGGATGGTATTTATAATGAAGGGAGCAATCCAATCTATAGCAGTACCCGCCTGGCAGCACCGATTTATACCATTGCACTTGGAGATACAACGGCGCAAAAAGATTTATTTCTCAAGCGCATCTTTCACAATAAAATTGCTTACCTCGGAGATAAGTTTAGCATTCAGGCAGATGTTTCGGCCAGAAATTGTGCTGGAAAAAACACCAATCTCAGTGTGTACAAAGTAGAAAATGGCAGTCCAAAATTATTGCAAAAGATTCCGATCAGCATCAATAAAACTGATTTTTTTACCACCAAAGAAATCATCCTTGATGCTGACCAAAGCGGCGTACAACGATACCGAATCAGTCTGGGTACAGTAGAAGGCGAATCTTCTACGGCCAATAACAGCAAAGACTTTTTTGTAGACGTTCTGGATGCCCGGCAAAAAATATTGTTGATGGCCAATGCACCACATCCAGATATTACAGCCATCAAACAAGCTTTGGAAAATAATAAAAATTACGAAATCACGACCGCTTACATTCAAGATGCCAATGTAAATGTGGCCGCTTTTGATTTCGCCGTTTTGCACCAGTTGCCCAGTAAAACAAATTCAGCAGATGGACTTTTGTCTACTTTAAATAATAAAAAAATCCCACGTCTTTTTATTGCAGGTAGTCAAACGGACTATGGTAAATTGAATCAGGTGCAATCCATTATCACAATCAACTCTGCCGGAAAAAATACCAATGAAGTGCAAGCCAACGTGGCAGGTGATTTCAGCTTATTTAATTTGGATGAAAAAATCGGACAGGATTTACCACGCTTCCCGCCTATCCTCGCTCCTTTCGGAGAATTTAAAGACAATGGAACAGGACAAACCATGCTTTTTCAACGCATCGGAAAGGTGGAAACCAAATATCCCCTTTTGTTATTCGGAGAAGAACGAGACACCAAAGTCGGGATGCTTTGTGCAGAGAATATCTGGAAGTGGCGATTCTTTGATTATTTGCAAAATAAAAACCACAATCGCGTTGATGAATTACTCGGCAAAGTGGTGCAATACTTGAGTTTAAAAGAGGACAAACGAAAATTCCGAGTCAGTCAAAGTAAAAATATTTTTAAAGAAAACGAACCTATTTTCTTTGATGCCGAATTGTATAATGAAAGTTATGAACTGATCAATGAACCAGATGCTTTTCTAAGTGTGAAGAGTAGTGAAGGCAAAGATTATAATTTCACCTTTAGTAAAGCCGGGCGCTCCTATACTTTGAATGCGGGGAATTTCCCAGTCGGCAATTACACCTTTGAAGCCAAGACCATGAGTAGCGGAAAAGCGCTGACTTATAATGGTCAATTCAGTGTCCAACCCATTCAATTGGAAATTTATGAAACCACCGCTGATCATGGCGTTCTTCAAACCTTGAGTGAGCAAAATGGTGGCGAAATGTTAAGCCCTTCCGAGTTCTCTATTATTCCTCAAAAATTAAAAGACCGCAAAACGGTTGTCCCAGTCATTTACGAAAGTTCTAAAACCAGATCCGTGATAAATTTGCGTTGGATCTTTTTTGCCCTCTTGGGTTTATTGACTTTGGAATGGGTCGTTAGGCGTTATTATGGGGGGTATTAAGCGGCGAATGACCGAATGGACGAATTACGAATTACGAATGATTGACGATCGAACGTAAGCATTCGTAACATTCGAGCATTCAAACATTCGTAACATTCAAAACACTCTTCAACCTGGAAACCACTATAATCGTAATCAATCCAGATAGCATCGCAAGGGTTCGAAAAGGGAATAAAACAACTCCGTCTTCAATCATTGGATAGGGCAAAAGAATTGGAATGCCCAGGGTCGTATCTCCACCGCCAAACCGAAGAATAAAAGCGACGGCAAAACCAGCCAGGGCGCCTGTGGTATTTGCTTTTTTGTCAAACAAGGCACAGACCAAGGGAGGGAACAAAAGACAGTATACAAAATCACTGCATAAAAACCAGAGTTCATAAACACTACTGATTTGCAAAGCTAATAAAGTAGCAGCAATACCGATGATCCAAATGCATCGTTGAATCACTTTTTTGAGTGCCTGGCCATCAATATTTGGTTTTACCAAAGGTCGGTATACATTCCAACCTGCCATAGAAGAAGCAGATAAAATCGAAGAATCTACAGAAGACATCACTGCTGCGGCAACAGCACCTAAACCGACGGCTGCTACCCAGGGATTGGTTAGATGACGAATCACGTAAGGTAGTGTAGAGGCGGCATCCGGAGGTGGCAATAAACCCATTGCTTCCCAGTTGGCAACATCTCCCACAATGCCGATTAAAACCGCAGGGATTGCTGCGATTAGGCAAACCACACCAGCTAAGAGCGATAATTTGACAGCTGTATCTTCATCTTTAGAAGACAGTACTCTTTGAAAATAAACCTGCCAGGGAATCCCGCCAAACATCAGGAGTAGGGCATAATCCCACCAATTCCAATAATAAGAACCCAAAGCTTCTTTGCTAGGTAGGAAGGTGGCCGTTGCTCCTTTTTTTTCCACATAGATCGACCAGGTTTCTGCCAGACCGCCGGTACTTTCCAAAGCATAAGGAATCACCAAAGCCAGGCCGCCCAATAATAAAATCATTTGGATGACATCCGTAACAGCTACTGCCCATAATCCGCCAATGGCGGTGTAAGCGATAGCGATAAAAGCAGAGAGTACAATTGCAGTAGGTGTATCCAGGCCGAGTACTGTTCCGAAGGTCGTTCCCAATGCGGTCAGGATCGCGGCGGTCCAAAATATTTCGCCACTCAGAGCAGGTAAAAACAATAGTGCCGCCATTTTTTTTCCAAACCGTTCCTGTAAAGGGTCCAACATCGTTCGGTATTTATTGCGTCGCATTTTTCTGGCAAAAAACAAACCACCGATGATCAAACTCAAAGCGTAGCCCCAGGGAGCTTGTACCCAAACCAAACCGGAGGAAGCGGTGTACTCTGCTGTACCATTGATATAACCACCTCCGATCCAGGTCGCGCTCATTGTAAATACCGCAATCCCCAAAGGAATAGCTCTTCCGGCCAACATCAAGCCTTCTGCATTCTGGTCTTTATTTTTTTTAGCGGCGTAAGCTCCAGCATAAAATATAAGGGCATAAAAAAACATCATTGCCAGAAAACTACCCCAAAGAATGTCGTGATTGGTAAAAAAATACAGATAGGCTCCAATAGCGCCGAGGAAGGCCAATAGGAGTAGACTTGGATAAAGAGGGTTGGTTTGCCGCATTTGAATGTAAAATTGGAACTAAAAGTAAAACTAATAGGGCACAGCTACAAATCAGGGCAAAATAATCCTATTTATTGTTTATAAAAGGGATTCTACTTTATTCCTATCTTTAAATCAAATAAGCACTACTTTTATCATAAAGCTAGAATTTGGAGAAACGGAATAATGTTCGAAAAGGTGATCAAAAAAAATAAAGCAAAATGTATTGGCATAAAATAATATATAAAATTGATACAAAGGAGAAAGACCCTCTCTCTAGAATCAAAAACCTAATTGATGTAGAAGAAGACAATTCTTTTAAAATCCATTATTCAAATTTTTTACATTGGGACAATGAAAATATAATGGGAAAAATCAGAGAAGAAGAATTTATAATATGGAGAACCAATAGAATTTGGAATGGATATTTTTATCCTATTTTTAAAGGTAAGATTTCAAAAATTCAAGAAAATACTATTCTAACTTTAAAGGTAAAATTCAACCCGGTTGGTGAGTTTTTAGTTATCACATTGAGCTTGTTGTTACTTTATGGCGTTTTGATAGGATTGGTGCTTCGAGGAGAAGTTGAATTCGTAAATTTATCGGTTAGAGCATTTTTTGGCTTTATCTTTTTCCTGATTATTCAATCGCCAGTATTAATAAGTTTTTTTAGTTTGAAAAATCAAACCTTGAAGGAATTGGAAAAATATTTAACGCTGACTAGAGTGAAATTGAGAAAGAGAAAAAGTTCTGATTGATATAAAAATATGAAAGGTTATTCGGAGAAATTCTCTCCCATATCTGAAAAATTTTTTCTTGGGGAGTAGGTATAATTTGGGGCTTGGGAGGGATCCCACCCATCCACCACCGCCAGCCCAAATTTCGATTTTTTTTGACTCGCCAGATAACTCCGCCAGTCTTTCATCGGTTGTTTAGGCCGCAAAGTTGGTAAAATCTCATTCTCCGGATCCAATAAGAGTAAAGAGACACCACATAGACGCAAAGAATCTGAAATTCCATAAACTTTTTCCATCTTTTGTTTTTGCAATTTTCTAAACCTTTGACAACTAGCTCTTTAGATCGTTAAAAAATTTCAAAAAATTTCTCTTTCTTTACAAAAAAATTCAATGACCAACAGTCCCTCTCCCACCAGCACTCAGCGTTTTTTGGCCTGGAGTGTCCATGTGTTTACAGCAAGTGGTTTGCTAAGCGGATTTATGGCCATACTAGCCATCAATGAACACGACTGGAGTGGAGCCATGTTGTGGTTAATGCTCTGTCAGTTTATTGATGGGATTGACGGTACTTTTGCCCGATTGTGGAACGTAAAAGAAGTCTTGCCACATGTAGATGGAAAGATGATTGATTTTGTGATTGACTTTGCGACTTATGCTATTATTCCTGCTTACTTTTTTTATCAGGCAGAAATGGTTTGGGAAGAATGGCGATTGCCTTGTACTTTTTTGATACTGCTCGTTTCTGCCTTGTATTATGGTTTGGATGGAATGGTTTCTGAGGATATGTATTTTGTTGGGTTTCCGGTGATGTGGAATTTCGCTATTCTCTTTCTGTTTTTTATTTTTGAGTTTCCTCCTGCGGGTAATGTAGCTTATATTGTAGTGCTCTCTATTTTACATTTTGTGCCGATAAAAGTTCCTTACCCGAGTCAAGCCACCGACTTTCGCTGGCTAACCATTGCTGTTACCGTGTTTTTGATTGGATCAATCATTGCCTTGCTGGTTCAATATCCAGAGCGCAATGAAGTTCTAAGATGGATTTGTATTTTATCTGCTGTTTATTTTATGGGATTGAGTTTTTGGGCGACTTACATCAATAAAAAGGAGGCGGGGAATTAATTAATCTTAAATCCACTTCCCTCTAAACTAAAAACAATCGGAATAGCCAGTTTTATTTTCCTTGCTTTTCCCTCTTTTGATGCTGGTTTAAATCCACTACTTGCTGCACTACTTGTGGCATCCAAAGCAGCAGCCTCGCAGCCTGCACCGATTTTATTTTCTACGCCCAATGCTTCCATTTCGCCGTATTCATCAATCACTAAAGAGACCATTACTGTTCCTTGTACCCTTCGCCTTTTGGCTTCTGACGGATAGTGTAACTGACTGTAAATACTAGCCATAAATACTTCGTTACCTCCATTAAGATACTCAGGTTCTTCATCCAATTCCAAAACCACAAAAGCAATTCCATCCCAAACCTGGTACTTTAGAAAACCTGATTTAAAATTCTTTAAATAAAATGCTACTGCATTTATGGAAGCTCTAGGAGGAAGAGTACTCCCAGAAGGTGGACTAACCCACAAGCAACTTTGGAAACAAAGCAGAAAAGAAAAAAGGCAAAGATTTTGACGAAGCATAATTTTCAATTGCGAGAAGAATTGAGTTCATTTTAAATGATGAGTGAGAATC
Source organism: Phascolosoma agassizii (assembly GCA_035593235.1). Lineage (NCBI taxonomy): Eukaryota > Metazoa > Annelida > Sipuncula > Phascolosomatiformes > Phascolosomatidae > Phascolosoma > Phascolosoma agassizii. The sequence continues at coordinate 11,474 of JAVJHY011904329.1, forward strand.
TATTTTTGGTGGATTAGAATAGAAAAGAATAAAAACGAGCAATTACATGCAAATTGTTACAACAATTTATTAACTTAGCTCTCCACATTTTATCCGATGAAGATTGCTCCAAGAAACAGCATTCTATTATCGATAAAAATTTAATGAGAAAACGAAAAATAAAGAGCCTATGCTCAATTGGAGGGAAATTCCATTTGTACGTCTTTTATTTCCTTTTGTACTTGGGCTCGGTTTAGCCTTAGTATTCGACACCAATATCTCTTTTATTTCTCTCTTTCTTTTTGTGCTGTTTCTTTCCATCCTATTCTTCAACTTCTCTTCTATTTCATTCAAACAGCGCTGGGTTTTCGGTTTGCTATTGCATCTTTTTTTTATTGCCTTTGGATATCACCTTGGCATGCAACATCATGAATTTCGAAGTGGCACTCATTTTCAAAAATACATTGAAAAGGAAAATTACTTACTCGTTCAAGTCAATGATTTTCCAAGTCCGGGAAAGCGAATTAAAGTTCCCGGAAAAATTTCAGGAATAGCAAGTTTGTCAGAACAAAGCAAGTGGAAAAATTGCAGTGGCAATATTCTTTTATTCCTTGAACCCAATTTAGAAAACACAACAATCAGCTATGGCGACCAATTATTAATTCGCGCCAAAATAAATCATATTAAAGGTCCTCAAAATCCAGAAGCTTTCAATTATCAATCCTATCAGCATTTCAAAAACACGCATTATCAAGTATTTGTCAAAGCTGATCAATGGAAAATCACAAATAAAAATCAAGGGAATCTTTTACTCCGTAAAGCCTTTTCCATCCGTCAATACTTCCTAAGTGTTTTAAAAAAACACCTGCCAACGGACGAAGAATTTGGAGTTGCCGCAGCACTTATCCTGGGCAATAGAAGTGCTATTACTGCTGAAGTCCGCAACGCTTATTCCAGCACCGGAGCCACTCACGTACTGGCGGTTTCTGGTTTGCATGTAGGCTTTATTTATTTAGGGCTCGCTTTTTTCTTACAACTTTTCCGCATTCGGGGAAAAACCTGGCGAATCCTAAAAACATGTATTTTAATTGGAGCCGTTTGGGGTTTTGCTTTTATCACCGGAGCCTCCCCTTCCGTTCTTCGCGCGGCTACTATGTTTTCGTTTATCATCCTGGGCAGAACATTAAATCGGCACACCAACATATACAATACCCTGGCCATTTCTGCTTTTTTACTTTTGTGTTTTAACCCCTATTTAATTGCCGAAGCCGGATTTCAACTTTCTTACCTCGCGGTACTCGGCATCGTTGGTTTTCAACCCTGGATTTATCGATTGTGGATCATTGACCATCCAATTGGTGATTATTTTTGGAAGTTGATAAGTGTAAGTTTGGCGGCACAATTGATTACTTTTCCCATCACGCTTTTTTATTTTCATCAGTTTCCTTTTTACTTCTGGCTCTCGGGCTTGATTGTGGTACCTGCGGCAATGCTTGTATTGGCAGGTGGTTTATTATTATTTTTTCTGGAAAGTACGATTCCTTTTTTGGCAGGTTTCGTTGGTTCTCTTTTATACGGAGTTCTCTGGATGATGAACGCTTTGATTTATTTGATTCAGCAAATGCCAATGGCTTTGATTCAGGGATTGTGGATTGGTTTGGGTGGAATGCTTCTTTTGTATTTTATTTTGCTTTTTGTCACACTTATTTTTTCAAATGGAAAAAGATATCGGGCTCTGGCGGTTTTATTTTCAATGACATTGGTTTTGGGTGGAATCGCCTGGCAGAGTTATGTTCGTTATGGGCAAAAAGAAATCGTCGTTTATCAAGTAAGCAAAAACAGTTTGATTGATTTGGTTGACGGAAGAAATCTAACGAGTTTTCAATCAAAAGGATTAGAAGAAAAAACCATCCATTTTGCGGCACAAAATTATCGCTGGAAATTGGGAATCCGGGAGCATCAAAATTTTTCTTTTGATCATCCAAAAACACAAGGCCAGCACTGGTTTTTCCAACAAGGGTTTCTACAGTTTTACGATCAGCGATTTGCTTTTTTGGATAAGAACCACCTCCTTAAAAGTAAACAAAGTATTCCACTTGATTATTTATTTCTCCGAAACACACCTGAAATAGACATTCCTCAATTGCAAAGAAAATATCCAAAAGCGACCTGGATCGCTGATGCTTCTAATGCTCCTTGGGTCATTGCCTCTTGGCAACAAAAATGTGAAAGTCTAAATATCCCGTTTATTAATCTGACTGAAAAAGGAGCACAGATTATTTCTTTAAAATAATGCAACATGAAAAAGGATTGGAAAACAATTTTCTATTTTACAAAAACCGAAAGAAACGGATTAGTCCTCTTCTCGTTTTTTTGTTTGGCGTTCCTGCTCTTACCCATTATTTTCCCAATATTATTTCCTCCATCCACACCTATTAATTTTTCTGACTTCGAAAAGGACATCGCATTGCTTGTGAAGAAAGAAAACAACATTCCTATTTCGGAAGAATCAACACCTGATACAATCCCGGAAGCGTTTCCGTTTGATCCGAATACTATTTCCAAAGAGCAATTAATCCAATTGGGGCTAAAAGAAAAAGTCGTTAACAATCTTTTAAGCTACCGAGGCAAAGGAGGCCGTTTTTTCAAGAAAGAAGATTTCCAAAAAATTTATGGCCTTGCTCCCAAAGTCTACCAAAGGCTTCTCCCTTTTATTCAAATAAATAATAAGCAAAATTCTCTTACACCCAAAAACCAATCTAATCAAAAACCCATTTTAGTAGCTCATCCAGAAATCGTTTTACAAACCTTTGATCCAAATACCGCCACAAAAGAAAAACTCCTTCAACTTGGTATTTCGGAAAGACCTGCCAACACCATCCTTAATTTTAGAAACAAAGGAGGCAGCTTTAGAAAAAAAGAAGACTTCAAAAAAATATTTGGCATTACTGAAAAAGACTATTTAAGATTGGAACCCTACATTTCAATTTCAAATATTTCCCCTTCCAAAATAAAAAGCAATATCAAAGAAGTCATTCCTCGAAAAGAAGAAACCATTAAAGTAGATATCAATCAGGCCACAGCTGAAAACTGGCAACAACTGCGAGGGATTGGCCCTGGATATGCCAAAAAAATCATTCGCTGGCGCGAAAAACTTGGAGGCTTTAGTACCATCAATCAGGTTGGAGAAGCCTATGGACTTCCTGATTCCGTCTTCCAGAAAATCAGCCCCCATTTACAAAAATCTCCCGTTCTAAAAACAATATCCATCAATCAAATTCAAACAGAGGATTTACAAAAACATCCCTACCTCAGTTTCAAACAAGCCAAAGCAGTCACAAATTACCGACAAAACCACGGTTCTTTTAAAACATGGGCCGATTTTCAAGAAATTAAAGCACTTTCTCCCGAAACACTTGAAAAAATCAAACCTTATATCAACTTTGATTAGACAAGTTCTTAAGAAGTTTTTAATTTTTCAGCCTCTTATCCATTGCTATTTTTAGTACTATTTCGCCTGAGATCTAAGTATTTTCCCGTGCTTTTATTTCAGTACTTTCACTTACAGCTATTTATATATTATACTATCTTATAATATTCATAATCTATTGACTTATAGGTAATTATTTCTTACTTTTGTAAACGACAACTGTCACTCCCCCCGATAGTTTTAACCAAAATTACAAAGCAACATTCCATGTTTTCAGGAAATTCGAAGAGAATTTTCCGCCCCGTCCCAATGGGTACATTTTATAATAATGTACCTGGCCTTGTAATGCTTATCTCTTTCTTATCCATCTTCACCCTTTCTGCTCAACCTTCTAAAACATGGGATACCACCTATGGATCAACTGGTTATGAAACCTTAGGTAGCTTGGTCGATGCTACTGATGGCAATTATGTCTTTGGTGGAGTCACTAGTTCTGCCCCTGGAAACGACGTTACCCAAGCCTCATATGGGCAAACTGATTTCTGGCTCGTCAAATTTGATCCTAGCGGAACCGTCCTTTGGGACCAACGCTATGGTGGAGATAAGGTAGAACAATTATCTTATGTTTCCCCTACCAGTGATGGCGGCTATATTCTTGGCGGATGGTCTCAATCCGATAGCTCCGGAGTAAAATCAGAGAATAATCGTGGTTTTCCCTGGTATGTTGATTATTGGATTGTTAAAGTAGATGTCAACGGTGTTTTACAATGGGATGCTACTTTCGGTGGTCCGGAAAATGATCAACTTTGGGTAGTAAAACAAACGCTGGATGGAGGTTACATCCTGGGTGGAATGTCTAATTCTACTGCTGGTGGCGACAAAACAATTGGAACAAGAGGAAGCTGGGATTATTGGATCGTTAAAACCGATGCATCAGGAAATAAGGTTTGGGATAAAACCATCGGTGGTGCAGTAGATGATATGTGTCTTACCCTCGATCAATTGTCAGATGGTGATTATATTTTGGGCGGTCTTTCTGCTTCTGCCCCTGGGTTTGATAAAACAGCACCAGCCCTTGGATCAAATGATATGTGGCTCGTCAAATTAGACAATGCTGGTGTAACGATTCATTGGGATCGCACTTTTGGAGGAAGCCTCGACGATCAAAATCGAAGTTTACAAATCACCTCAGATGGAGGTTTCATTCTTGGAGGTTTGTCTAATTCCCCGGCGAATGGCACCAAAACTCTACCTGCTTATAGTTTCTCTCATGATTTCTATTTTGTAAAAACAGATGCCAACGGAACCATAGAATGGGATGCCGTTGTGGGTGGAACGAATGAAGAAGATATGTATCGGGTTAAAGAAAGTCCAAAAGGAAATTTTGTCGCGGTCGGTTACTCGCAATCCGGAATTGGAGGAAACAAAACGACAGGTAACTCAGGAGGTCAGGATTTCTGGATGACCATGATTGATAAAAATGGAAATTTCCTGTACGACAGAAACCTCGGAGGAGGTCTTGGAGAATATGCTTCTGATTTTTTATTTACTACTGATCATGGTTATTTGATCGGAGGACAAACTTTTTCTGGAATATCTGGCGATAAAACTACAGCTAATTATGACCCTACTCACAATACCAGAGATTGCTGGGTTGTAAAACTAGACTGCAATTTCTCCGTCAACCTCCCCAATGATACTGCTATTTGCTATAACGATCCTTTTGTACTCGATGCTTATAATAATGCTTATCTTGGATGTCAATTTCTTTGGCAAGATGGCAACATGGATTCTATCCGAACAGTAAATCCTACCTCAGATATAACTTATACCGTAACCGTCACAGATGTAAATGGTTGTACTGCCATCGACGACATTTCACTCACCGTTAATCCTCTTCCTGTTGTCAATTTGGGGAATGACACTTTAATTTGTCAAGGAGATTCTATCATCCTGGATGCAGAAAACACAGGAGCCAATTATACTTGGTCTACTCTTGAAAACACTCAAACTATTTCAGCTCGCTCCACTAATATTTATTCCGTAACAGTCACTGACGCCAATCAATGTCAAAACAATGATGTGCTAAGTCTGGTAATTGCTCCACTACCAACACCTGATCTTGGTCCAGATCAATCCATCTGTCCTGGAAATTCTATTCCTTTGAATACAGGCATCAGTGGCGCAACTTATCTTTGGTCAACAGGAGCAACAAGTCCCGGCATTTCAGTAGATACAACTGGTAGGTTTTATGTTACAGTTACCGATGCCATAAGTTGTGAAGGAATAGATTCTATCGACATCTCTTTCTTTCCCATCCCCACAGTTGACCTTGGCAATGACACTTCTTTATGTCAGGGGCAAACTCTACTATTAGATGCCGGAAACCCGGGAGCGACTTACAACTGGTCCAATGGCCCCGCTTCCCAAACCATCACCGTTTCCACAGCGAACACCTATATAGTCACAGTCACCAATCCTTCCGGTTGCATTGCAATTGATACTATCGTTGTTTCCATCAACCCACTCCCTATCATCAACTTAGGTTCCAACACCAATATTTGCCAAGGAGATTCTCTAAGTCTGGATGCCGAAAATCCGGGAGCGACATACCTTTGGTCCACTACCGAAAGTTCCCAAACTATTACCATCAACAGCGCCAATACTTATAGTGTAACTGTAACCGATGTCAATTCTTGCTCTGCCACAGATGATATCAATATCAGCCTTTCTCCTTTACCAAATGTCCATCTCGGAAACGATACAAGCATCTGCCAGGGTACCTTTGTAATTTTAGATGCAGAAAATCCAGGAGCCACTTACAATTGGTCCACTGGTCCGATTTCGCAAACTCTTACCGTTTCTACTCCTGACACTTATATTGTAACCGTTACTGGAGCAACAGGTTGTTCAACGATAGACAGTATTGAAATCACCTCAAACCCACTACCAATCATCAACATTGGAAATGATACTGCTATTTGTCATGGGCAATCCATAATCCTTGATGCGGGAAACACAGGTGCTAATTTCAACTGGTCTACTTTAGAAAATACACAAACTATTTCTGTCGATTCTGCCGCTACTTATTCCGTAACTGTTACCAATGCAAATGGGTGTTCTACTACTGACGACATTACTCTTTCCATCAATCCACTACCTATCATCAACATTGGAAACGATACTGCTATTTGTCAAGGGCAATTATTAATCCTTGATGCGGGAAACACAGGTGCTAATTTTAATTGGTCTACTTTAGAAAATACACCAACCATTTCAGTTGATTCTGCGGCTACTTATTCCGTAACCGTTACTAACGCAAACGGGTGTTCTGATACTGATGACATTTCTCTTTCCATCAATCCACTGCCAATCATCAACATTGGAAATGACACTGCTATTTGTCAAGGACAATCCATAATCCTTGATGCGGGAAACACAGGTGCTAATTTTAATTGGTCTACTTTAGAAAATACGCAAACTATTTCTGTCGATTCTGCGGCTACTTATTCCGTAACCGTTACTAACGCAAATGGGTGTTCTGATACTGACGACATTACTATTTCCATCAATCCACTGCCAATAGCAAGCATCAACGGCACAAATACCATCTGTGCTGGAGAAACTGCCATACTTAATATTACTCTTGATGGACAGACGCCTTTTGTGTTAAGTATCCATGATGGCCAAAAAGACAGTATATTAAATATTCCTGGAAATTCTATGACATATGAGGTTAGTCCGGATAGTACTACAACTTATACCATCTCTTCTCTAGTAGATGGAGCAAATCCAAGTTGTAGTCAAATGAATTTAGATAGTTTTTCCATAGTTGTTTTTTATGCAGATTCCACCAAGCTTGATCTGTTTATTTGTGAAGGGGATAGTCTATTTTTGGGTGGAAACTATCAAAATACTCCCGGGGTATATATCGATACGCTGACGACTAGCAATGGATGTGATAGCATTATTTTCTCCAATCTTGATTTATATTTAAAAGATTCTACATATGTAGAAATCGCTAGTTGCAATCCGGTAGATACGGGGCTCGTTATTACTATTTTAAGTAATGATCTCGGCTGTGATAGTTTGGTATTTACTACAACTTTACTTTCCAGAAGCGATACCATTTATCTAGACGCTTATAATTGTAATCCAACTGAAGTCGGATTAGATACTTCTTATCTCTTTAATCACTTGGGTTGTGATAGTCTCGTCATTACTGAAACGCATCTTTTATTATCAGATACGACTATACTTACCGCAGAATCTTGCGATCCTATGCAAGTGGGTGCTGATTCGATTCTATTGGCCAATCAAAACGGATGTGATAGTCTTGTCATTACCAATACTACCCTTCTTCCTTCAGATACTACTTTTATTCAGGAATACAATTGCGATCCTAATCTGGTCGGAATTGACACCTTTATCTTTGCTGGACAATTCTGTGATAGCACAGTCATTATTGCTACCGATTTACTGACTTCCGATACCATCACCATTCAGGCGACTTCCTGTGATCCGATGCTAGTTGGACTGGACTCTGTCCTATTTTCCAATCAAAACGGATGTGACAGTCTCGTCATTACCAATACAGCATTGCTTAATTCAGATACTACTTTTGTTCAGGAATACAATTGCGATCCTACCCTAGTTGGGGTTGACACCTTTACATTTGCAGGACAATTCTGCGATAGTACCGTTATTATGACCACTGATTTGCTGGCCTCCGACACCATCACTATTCAGGCGACTTCTTGTGATCCGATGCAAATTGGACTGGACTCGGTTCTATTCTCCAATCAAAATGGATGCGACAGCCTCGTCATTACCAATACGATTTTTGGAAGTTGTGATACAACCATTTTTATTTATCAGGTTAGTTGTAATCCTAGTGATGTTGGTATTTTTTCCGACACCCTAAATAGACCATTAGGGGGAGACAGCATCACCATCACTCAAATTGATTTAATCTTTGGAGACACTATAAATCTCATAGCAACTTCCTGTGACCCAAATGACATTGGATCAGATACTTTGTTTCTACAAAACCAATTGGGATGTGATAGCCTCGTCATTACTGAAACTACTTTGCTCGCGGCAGACACTACTTATCTTCAGGAGTTTAGCTGCGATCCGATTGATATCGGTAATGATACCATTACGCTCACTGGACAATTTTGTGATAGCATCATTATCACCCAAACTGATCTGAGCCTCGGTGATACTACTAATCTCACGGCGACTTCCTGTGATCCCAATACCGTTGGTTTTGATACTCTATTTTTACAAAATCATTTGGGATGTGATAGCCTCGTTATTACGGAAACCACTTTGCTCGCAGCGGACACTACTTTTGTGCAGGAATTCAGTTGCGATCCTAATGACATTGGAAATGATACCATCACTCTCGCTGGACAATTTTGCGACAGCATCGTCATTACTCAAACTGATCTGAGCATGGGAGATACCATCAACCTCATCGCAACTTCTTGTGATCTGAATGACATTGGTTTTGATACTTTGTTTTTTCAAAATCATTTGGGATGCGATAGTCTCGTTATTACGGAAACTACTTTGCTCGCAGCGGACACTACTTATCTTCAGGAGTTTAGCTGTGATCCTAATGACATTGGAAATGATACCATTACATTCGCTGGACAGTTTTGCGATAGCATCGTTATCACTCAAACTGATCTAAGTATCGGTGACACCATCAACCTCATCGCAACTTCTTGTGATCTGAATGACATTGGTTTTGATACTTTGTTCTTTCAAAATCATTTGGGATGTGATAGTCTCGTTATTACTGAAACCACTTTTGGAACCAATTGTGTGGATTCCACTTTCTTAAATCTTGAAAGTTGTGATCCATCAGAGGTTGGAGTACAAATAGATACCCTTCAAAATCAATTGGGTTTGGACAGTATTATTATAACTACTACCATTTTGCTACCATCAGATACCGTCTATCTTTTTGGAGTGACCTGCAATGCTTTGGATACTGGAATAATTAGCAACCTTTTTACCAATCAATATGGATGTGACAGTCTTGAAATCAGTCACCTTAGTTTAGTGATCGGGGATACCACTTTCTTAACAGCTTTTAGTTGTGATCCGGCGCAATGGGGAACGAATGAGATCGTAATGCAAAGCCAGGGAGGTTGCGATAGTTTGATTATTGAAAAAGTGATTGCACCTGCTCCTTTGGTGACTTATAATCGAACCTTCACCTGTGATCCTACCAATATTTATAGTGATACGCTTTATTTACAAACTGTTGAAGGTTGCGATAGTCTGGTGATTAATGCAGTCGCACTAGAATTAATCAACTTTGATATTCAGGTGTTACCTATTGAATGTTTTGGAGAAGCCAATGGAAGTATTTACGTTGATTTGTCTTCCAATACAAATGGACCTTTTGTTTGTGCCCTGAACGAAGAGGTCTTTCAATCTAATCCATATTTTGGGAATCTTGCTCCTGGCGATTACATCGTAAAGGTTCAGAATGCAGAAGGTTGTGAAGGCAGTGTAAAGGTAAGTCTGACCGAACCGAATCCATTTGAAATCGACCTGGGAGAAGATCAAACAATTCCTTATGGAGACAGTACCTCCATTTATGCTTTTGCTTCTAATTTTGTGGATTCCATATCCTGGAGCAGTCCTGAATTATTGTCTTGTAATAACTGTATGGAACCTGTAGCTAGTCCTACTTATTCTACTTTATTTACGGTTGAAGCTTTTGATGAAAATGGCTGTACTGCTAAGGATGATATTCGAATCAATGTATTTAAAGATCGTCCGGTTTTTATACCTACTGGATTTTCGCCAGATGGAGATGGTATAAATGATCACTTCACCATCTTTACAGGAGACAGTGTAGAAGCAATAAATGTACTTCGGATCTTTGATCGTTGGGGAGAGCTTGTCTACGAATTAAAAAACATGGATGGTAATAATCCATCACAAGGTTGGGACGGTACCTTAAATGGAAAACCAATGAATCCTGGGGTCTTTGTTTATTATACAGAAATCACACTTAGCGGAGGGCGGGTCGAAGTGTTTAAAGGAGATTTGACTTTAGTGAAATAATGATCGGAAGGAGAATTGTGGTACTAAGGAATTAAAATTTGACTTAAAATATTCCTGTCTGAGAAGATGGGAACTTTGTAATATTTGGTTAAGATGTCAAGAGCTGCCTGGTGAATACCGGGCAGCTCTTTTTTATGACGTGTTTATTAGTGCTCTTGAATTTGAATTAGGATTAAGCAGTGCCGTTTGTAGCTTTGGTATAGGCAGGGACACTATAACGTTCTACAAATTCTTTCATTTCATCTACCATATCAGGAGAACCGATAACGATGGTTTGTCTTTCATGTAAATCTTTAGGTTCGAGATCCAGAATGCGATTGAGTTGGGTTGTAATCGCTTTTCCACCAGCCTGCTCTACCACAAAAGCCAAAGGATTACATTCATAAAGAAGGCGCAATTTGCCTTGTGGATATTTCCGGGTATTGGGATACAAAAAGATACCACCCTGAAATAAGGTCCGATGAATATCTGACACCATTGAACCGATGTAACGGAGTCGTAAATTAAGATCAGAGCAATAATCAATGTAGCGGCGCATCTCTACATCAAACTTTAAGTAATATCCTTGATTGACAGAGTAATATTGACCCCGGTTAGGAATTTTAATGTCTTTATGAGAAAGGCAAAATTCTCCAATACTCGGATCTAAAGTAAATCCATTTACTCCCCGACCAGTGGTATAGACCAAAATGGTAGACGTTCCATAAATCACATAACCTGCTGCCACCAACTCTGTTCCATTCTGCAAAAAGTCTTCCATCTGGCAAGGGCCGGAAGGGTCAGAAACTCTTCTATATATACCGAATATGGTTCCTACGGAAACATTGACATCAATATTGGAAGAACCATCCAAAGGGTCAAAAACTACTACGTATTTGGCATTTTTGGATTCTACGGAAGGGATGGGTATAAAACTCTCATTTTCTTCAGAAGCAATACCACAACATTCTCCACTATTTTTGAGGCAATCAATCAATTTTTCATTGGCATACATATCCAATTTCTGCACAGTATCTCCAGTTGCATTAGCGGTTCCTTCTACTCCCAGGATATTGACCAAGCCGGCCTTATTGACCTCGCGGTTGACGATTTTGGCAGCTACACCAATATCCCGAAGCAATCCGGTGAGTTCACCAGAGGCATAAGCAAAGTCTTTTTGTTTTTGAATGATAAATTCATCAAGCGTGACAATTCGATTCATTATTCGGTTAGGTTTTAATATTTACGCCAATCACCATCGTAAGATCAGCGAATGAAAATGTATATGGTTTTATTGGATACAAAGATAGGTGAAATTACCTTTAAAGTAAAATAGATTCGTTTTGACTTAGCACAGCAACTTTCCTACCAGATAAAAGGCAATAGTTTAGGTTATTTTAATGTCCTACTGCTCAAAATATTTCACTACTTTTAGTCCCTAAAACAAAATCAGAACTTTCCGGTTTTATATAGGTAGTGTTGGAAAATGTTACGAGTGCGCGAATGGGCGAATGTTACGAATGGGTGAATGTTACGAATGTTTAGTTCCATTCACCCATTCGTAGCATTCGCCCACTCGTTCCATTAGAAAGAAATACTATAATATAGTCCACATTTTCACTAAGCGATCCAAAATACTCCCTCTTTGAAGGAACTAGCAGTACTCAATAAATTTTTCGTCAAATACCGCTGGCACTTATTGCTGGGGATCGTCTTTGTATCCCTGTCCAATTACTTTCGGGTATTGCAGCCTCAGATGATCCGACAAGCATTGGATCTGGTGGTCGAAAACATTAGCCTTTATCGATTATACGATGGCTTTGAGCAACAAAATCAGTTATTCGTCAACCTTGGACAAACCCTGATGTTTTTTGGTTTTATGGTATTGCTTTTAGCTTTGCTGATGGGCGTATTTATGTACTTTATGCGTCAAACCATCATTGTCATGTCAAGGTTGATTGAATACGATATGCGCAAAGAAATTTTTGAACATTACGAAAAACTATCCCTCGCTTTTTACAAACAAACCAAAACAGGGGATTTGATGTCGCGTATTACGGAAGATGTGTCTAAAGTCAGAATGTATCTTGGTCCGGCATTGTTGTATGGTATCAACTTGGTTTCCTTATTTGTCTTTGTGATTTGGTCGATGTTGAGTGTGAGTGTGGAACTGACTCTGTATAGTTTACTTCCCCTCCCCTTTTTATCTCTGTCGATTTATTATGTAAGCAACTTAATCAATAAAAGAAGCACCATCATTCAACAGCAATTGGCGACACTCAACAGTACAGCACAAGAAGTATACTCCGGCATCCGGGTAGTCAAATCTTATGTACAAGAATCTCCGATGAGTCATTTTTTTGCAGCGCAAAGTGAAGATTATAAAATAAAGTCTCTGGACTTGGCTAAAGTCAATGCAGCTTTCTTTCCACTAATGATTTTACTGATCGGCATTAGCACAACGCTGACCGTTTACATCGGCGGATTACAAGTCGTCAAAGGCAACATCACTCCGGGAAATATTGCAGAGTTTGTTATTTACATCAATATGCTGACCTGGCCGGTGACCGCTATTGGCTGGATCGCCTCCCTCATTCAACAAGCTTCTGCTTCTCAAAAAAGAATCAATGAATTTTTGAATACTGTTCCTGCTATTACCAATACTTCAAAGGGTGATTTCCCAATTAGCGGAGGCATTGAATTTGACCATGTTTCCTTTGTCTATCCTGATAGTGGCACAAAAGCCTTGCAAGATGTTTCTTTTAAATTGAAAGCCGGACAAAAAATGGCCATCATTGGTAAAACGGGATCAGGTAAATCAACCATCGCAGATTTGCTGGTACGGATGTATGACATTGACAATGGAATGATCCGAATTGATGGAAAAGATTTGCGAGCTCATGACTTATCGAAGTTGCGACAACAAATTGGTTATGTACCACAAGACCTGTTTTTATTTTCAGATACCGTTTCCGGAAATGTTGCTTTTGGAAAACCAGATGCCAGTCAAACAGAGATCGAAGAATACACAAAGTATGCTGCGGTGTATGATGACATCCTGGAGTTGACAGAAGGATTTGATACCAGAGTAGGCGAACGGGGAGTAACGCTTTCCGGAGGGCAAAAACAAAGAATTTCTATTGCCCGGGCACTCATCAAAAAACCGGACATTGTTTTATTAGACGATTGCCTTTCTGCTGTGGACACCACTACTGAGCAACAAATTTTAGGTTACCTCAACACTACCCTGGCCAATAAAACGACGATTATTATTACGCATCGGATTTACGCTTTATTGGAGTTTGATCAAATCATTGTATTAGACGACGGGAAGATTACGGAGCAAGGTACTCATGAAGAGTTGTTGGCCAACAAAGGGTTTTACTTCGATATCTTTGAGCAACAGCGAATGGAGGATTTGGAGCGGGGGTGATTGCATTTGTTTTTTAAAACATGTATATTTATTGTGATATAAAGTCTTACATGTCTAAAACTTCAAAGCTATGTTTAAAAAATCTTCTACTTCCTTTTTTTTATTTACCCTGACTTTTTTATTCTTTCTTTTCGTTTCTAATTCCATATATTCCCAAAATTTTCCTCAGGAAGTATCTTCTAAAGGATTAGTGTTGGAAGGCAAAATTGAAAACAGAACCACCGAGTGGTCAGCCGATCACAAGACGATTTACACGATTAATTGGATTAAGACTAAAGCCCTTTTTCAAGGACAAACCAATAATGAACTTATTCCTGTACTTACACTAGGTGGTGAAACGGAGGAAGGCCTATTGGTTGTTTCCCATGCCTTAAATTTGCATCGTGGATATGATTATCTTTTAGCTCTTGAACCTTGCACGGATTGTTTGGTCGACAAAACAAGCTACCTCATTAAGGGAGCTATCGCTGATTTTAATCCCGAAGTTTTTCTTCAAGAAAAAATAAATTGGCAGCGCAAACCTAATATGGTCGAAAACACTGCTTCTGCTTCCTGTAAAGGAATTCCGTTTGAAATTGATGAATTGCATGTTCAGTTTGGCGATATCTATATTACGGACCTCGAAAATAAATTGGCTTACATTGACATTCTAACCCGAACTACCGAATATCCCAAAGCATTGCATGCTTTTTCTACTGAAGTAGCTTACGATCCTGATTTTTTCGGATACAATGCTGTAAGTTCTTCAGCAATTTCGCCAAGTACAATTGGAACCCTAATGACAGCAGCTTATAACATCATGGCTATTGACCTTACGGCTGAAAAAGCTAAATTAGATTTGGAAAGAAAGACAAATGCCACTTCCTTTTTTATGGTGGATACTACTTATCAAAATACCCTAAGAGTTGCTTTCTCTTACGCCAATATGGATATTAATAATCTGCCTGCCACAATTAATGAATTATTTGCGCTGGAAGCATTAACGAGTTCCTTTTATTGTGGTAGACAAATTTATAGCTTTGACATGGTAAAAGTGGAGGATCGACCAATTGGTGTGGTAGTACAGGCAGATGCCGTAAAAATCACTTATACTATGGAAAACGTCCAATATCTCCCTCAAATTAACACCTTATTATTTGACGTTTATGCTAGTAGCGATAGTGAAGAAGTCACTGAATTACAGTCTGCTAATATCGTTTTTAATTATAATACTAATGCATTTTTACCAGATCAAGTGACAGAAAACTTAGTTACAGTTACACCAACCAATACCGATTATGTTTTGGCAGTAGACGATCTATCGGCTTCTAGCTTTCAAATTAAAATAGGAGAAGTTCTTTCAAATCCAGCTGGAAACAACTTTACCTTGATCACCAAAACACCTACAAAATTAGCAAGAGTTAACATGACTGTAGACGATTGTGAAGAGGCTCCTAATTTAAAATTTAATTTTTCAAGCATGGTTGGCGGGAGTTTTTTTAGAGATGTAACTATTCCGATTATAATGGTACAGGCCTATTCTCCTGTAGTTGCTTTTGACGAAGAAAACATTCCTCCCTGTGGTTGCGAAAAACCAGAAATATTTTCCTTTACTCCTGACGAAATTATTGCTGGAGACAATCAGGTTTTGACCATTACAGGAAATCATTTTGGAGTATTTGAAAGAGGATTAAATCCTGGCTGGCAAGGAGATGGAAGTTCTGTTTTATTTATTAACGGTGACTATATTGACCTTCCTTCTAATCCTAGCACTATCCCAGAATATACTGCAGTTTCTAAATTGGATTTTACTTTTGAAGAAATTTTGGAATGGAGAAATACTCAAATAAAGGTCAGAGTTCCTTCTTCGAGTTACCAAAAAGGAATTAATGGACCTGCTGCAACCGGAAAATTTATTGTTAGAAGAGGTTGTGGTAAAGAAGATAAATCTCCTGAACAAGTTAATATTCCATACGCATTAATGAATTATAGAGTTACTACTGATGGGTATTCCAGAAAATTAGGTTTACGAAATTTTAACGGCCCCAATCAAAGTCAAAATGGCTATGAATTTGAGATCAATGAGGAAGTTAGCAATTCTTTACGAACAGCTTTTGATGATGCCTTAGATACTTGGTGTAATGCCACAAGTATCCGTTTTAAGAAAGGAAAAGATAACCCAAATAACATTGATGCACAAGCTGGAGATGACATCAATTCAGTGAGTGTTGAAGATCTTGCAACTGAAAATGCAGAAGCAGCTGTTATTGTCGGTCGATCCTACTTTCAAATTGATTGTATCAATTCTGATTTCCCTACAGATGGTGGTTATATTATGACAGATTTAGATATAGTCATCGATAAAGATTTTGCCCTTACAGGTTCCTCTGATCGCAAACTTAGGGTCTTGGAACACGAACTGGGGCATGCTCATATGATTAATCACGCCCTTTGCACTTCAGGTTCAAACTGTGGTCCATTAATGCATCCACAAGGAAAAACTGAAATTCAGGCTGTAGACATCACAGGAGCTAAAAGGGTTTTCGAAAACAGTAGGATTATTTCAGAATCATTCCCATGTAAAAAAAATGGAAATTCTATCAGCGTGAGTCCTATTTCTGTAGGGGAATGTGGCTGGGTAGATGCAATTACAGATCCTATAAATCTGAACTTTGAAGTGTATCCAAATCCCTCTTCCGGTTTAATTGCAATTAGCAATTTACCAAATGATGCTTTCTTATCTTTATTCGATATAATGGGCAAGAAAATACTAACGAAAAAAACAAAATCAAATCTAGAACATTTAGATTTAAATAATCTTGCCGAAGGGACTTACATCTTGTACATTTCAAATAGTTCCGCTGTAGGTCAATACAAAATTATTATTCAATGATCCGCTATCTCTATCTTTGTTTCCTATTTATCTGTTTAACAGCTAACACCTGTGAAAAAGAAAAGGCCGTTTGTCTGCCGACAGTTGAAGAGGAAAATTCGACTGATTCTTCGCCTTGGGATACCATTTCTTACATCAAAACTTTCAGAAACGATGTTCTTCCTCCATCTAAAGAATCTTGGCGATCTGTGGATATCAGTAAATTTGATAAATGTCAAAATATATTATGGGCCTACCTACAAAACATATACCTCATAAATGATAAAAACTATTGGGATTATGACATCTATAGTATTTCGGACGAACCAGATGACCCTTGGGAAAGAAACGCTTTTGACGAGCAATACACTTTCTTTTTTCAAGATACAGTCACTCAAAAAATGATTTATCAAAAATCTGTAGATTGTTCAAAAATAGATACTACTTTCTTTTTACAAACGATCGGTGCCCCTACCTGTAGAACTGAAGGAGTAAATACCGGGCAAATCACTTTCTTCTATTACTTCAAACTCAAATGGAGACACGGCCCTTGTCCAAACATTTTTAATCAGGGAAGTACTCAAGAAGGACGCTGTCAACAGGGACACCATGATTACTGTGATATGCTTAAAATATCTTTTTCTCCAGAAACGGGTACCATGAATCATATTTTTTTCTAAGAAACAAACAATGAAACCATTACTTTTACTGACAACTCTATTGTTTCTTTTATTGGCTACTACTTGTGAGAAAGAAAAATTTTCCTGTGAAAGTGATTCTTCCATAGAAGCACCTCCAGTCAATCTTCACGATACCCTTAGCTTTCATTATTACGATCGCAATAATGTACCCCAGCCTCCTACAAGTTCGTGGCGAAATGTAGATGCAAGTACTTTCGATGAATGTCAAAACTTACTTTGGAAATATATCCCATTTATGATGAAAATTATTGGGATTATAATATTTATAGTCTCGCAGGGCTTACTGATGATTATTGGGACTTTATTGATCATCAGGAACGATTTGTCAAATTCTTTCAAGATACAGTGACCCAACAAACCTTGTATCAAAAGACTTTAGATTGTCAAAAAATAGATACCACTTTCTTTTTGAATACCATAGGAGAACCAACATGTAGAAGTAGAAATGGATCAGCACAATCCGGGATGGTCAGTTATTTTTATTATTTTAAATTGCGTTTTCGAAATGGCCCCTGTCCCAATATTTTTGATCAGGGACACCCACAAGAAGGACCGTGTGATATTGACCATTTTAAACATTGCACTATGCTTGGGATCTCTTTTTCTAAAGAGGGTATTATGTATCACATGATTTATTAACGCTTCCTCCGAGGAAAAATATAATCCTCGGAGGAAACCAAGCTTTCGATCATTCTATTATTTTGCCCTTCCCTCGGCAGTTTTCCCCAAAACTCCATTACAAAACCCTCAAACCTTTAACTTCCGAGCTTATTAAAGTTCCTAAAAACCAGAAAATTGGCTATATTTTCTCGTATTCTTTTGAAATAAGGTACATTTAATTAAATTTGTATAGGATAAAGTTTAAATCTCATTGTTAATTAAATATAAAATCTAGTGGATAACGATAACCAAAGGAGATTTGAGAGTGTTTTTTCCAAAAAAATACGCGCAGGAAAACGAAGAACTTATTTCTTTGACGTTCGTCAAACCAAAGGTGATGATTACTATCTCACTATTACGGAAAGCACAAAACGTTTTAATCAGGACGGCTATGAGCGGCACAAAATCTTTTTGTACAAAGAAGATTTCAATCGTTTTACCAGTGGTATGATTGAAGCTATCGACCATGTCAAAAATGTGTTGATGCCCGATTATGATTACGACGAATTTACTCGCCGCCATGAAGAGTGGGAAGCTCAAAAAGCAGAAGAGAATCGACTCGCTGCAGAAGCTGCTGAAAACGAAGTTGCCGAAGAAGAGGTAACAGAAACTACTGTAGATGATACAACAGAGGAAGAAGTAGAAGAGTCTGAAGACGTGACAGAAGATGACATCAGCTGGTAGGCAATTCTTTCGAACAAAAAAGCGAAGCACTTTAAAAGTACTTCGCTTTTTTTATTAACAGAACTCTAATCAAGTACCTTTACAAACTTCACTACCCCACCCCTACGCCGTGCATCCGGCAATAATACAAAATACATCCCCGCAGGCAATTGGCCAATTTCTAATTTCACTTCATTCTTTCCTTTTGCCAAAAAATGATTTTTGCGAAGCTGTTCTCTTCCTGTCGCATCGCTGATAATAATCTCCCTACTCTGTTTTTTCAGACTATGAATCACTAAAACCAAATCATCCATCACCGGATTTGGGAAAATATTTTGTACTAATAAAGGATGTTGTAGGTCATTCAAAATCCTGGCATCCGCCGCTGCATTCAATGGATTTATGGTCACTGCCGCTTCATCATCTTCAATCGCAGTATTTCCATTGCCATTGCCCGGACTGGAATCTACATCATTGGGAGCAGCAGAAAGTACTTCTGCATAATTGAGTATTTGTTCATTGCTTACCAAGGTAAAAAGAGATAATTCCAAGGTCGCATTTGCTCCGGCAGCCAGGTTGTCCAGTAGCCATTTTCCAGTCCAATTACTGTATGCTCCGGCACTTTGATTTTGACTGGTATAAACCAATCCATCCGGCATTGGAAAATCAATGACAATATCCGTTGCTATTTCAGATCCAGTATTACTAACCTTGAGTGTATAAAGTACATTTTCATAAATGCTGTATTGGTTTTGATCCACAGACAATTGCAGTTCCAAATCCATTCCAGGTCCGGGGTCCTCTGAGCAGGGAACAGGTGGGTTTATCACAATATTTGTAAGTTCGCAATTGCCAGAATCATCGACCAGGTTAATGGTTTTAATGCCATCACTAATCGGTATAAAACTGGCAATATTTTGAGCGGCACCATAAGCAATATTATCATTGAAAATATCACCACTTACCGCATAAGTCGTTCCTAGTTCACTTCCAGTTGGATTGGTCCAAACAGCATAAACATCATCAGCAGGATCGGAAGTATTATTATCAGAACAAACAACGGAAATACCTGCACCTGAGAGCGTACAAGTCGGAGGTAGACTGCCATCGGGTACAATGGTAATCGCAGCTTCATCATCTTCTTGCGGGACTAGCCCATTATTATTATCCGGGGTAGAATCACTATCTGACTGGTTGACTGTTTTGACTTGTGCGAAGTTGACAATATTTACTCCTTCTACCAATGTAAAAAGAGTCAGATTCAATTGAGCATTCGCACCAGCAGCCAAGTCTCCAACATTCCAAATTCCATCCCAATTGCTATAATTGCCTTGCGAAACAGTTTGACTGGTAAAAACCAAACCATCTGGCAAAGGAAAATCGATCGTCACCCCAGTAGCTGCGTTTTGTCCTTTATTATTTACCGTCAAAGTATAAGTTACCGTTTCATAAATGTCATAAGTTAGATCATCTACCGCCAAATTTAATTCCAGGTCGATTGTATTCCCTGGGTTTCCATTGACGTTGACTTCTGCACCAAAAGTAGCACTACCGCAAGCATTGCTTGTTAGCAATTGAATCACATATGAACCTGCTGCGGCATAGGTGTGTGTTGGATTCATTACGGTGCTGGTATTTCCATCTCCAAAATCCCAGGAATAAGAAGTGGCATCTTGAGAAAGGTTCGTCAGACTAACCGTCAAACTATTAGTACTTATAGAAAAGTTGGCGCTTGGAGCATCCAGTATTGAAATAAATCCTGACTTGGTTTCCGTATCGCTTCCAAAGGTATTGGAGACCTCCAAACTTACGGTGTAGTTGCCAGGAGTATTATAAGTCACTACCGGATTTGTGGCCGTCGAAGAAGAAGGATTGCCTCCGGGAAAAGTCCAATTATAATTGGTCGGATTTCCGGAAGATTGATCTAAGAATTGAATAGTCAATGGAGCGCAACCACTTGAAATTTCCGTTGCAAAAGCAGCAATTGGGCCACCGGGATTGGTCGTTCCTTCTAGCAGAAATACTGGTTGAGCATCCAATTGAATTCCTGTTGGAGCAATAGAGCTGCTCTGGTTGCTTTGAGCATAACCCCAATTATAGCGCGTCAAAGAACCAACATTCATAGCACTTGGAAAAGAATAATTTATGAAGGCGGTCTCCGATAAATCAGTCATCGTTTCTGCCCAAATGGCATAGATGTATTTCCCATCGGATCGTTTAAAAGCATGGCCTCTCATTCCCGTTGGAACCTGCATTGCAGAAGTTCGTCCGGCATCATAATCGGTATCAAAGATTAAATCCGAAACGGTTTTATAAGCAACTCCTTCCGGATTCATTATCTGACTAAAAGGAGGAGTCAATCGCAGATTTTGATAAAGTCCCATCACATTAAATCCAAAACCCGGGCCGGGATTATCGCTTAGTCCAAAGACATGAATCTGGTGAATGCGATTGAGTTTAGCTTTAATAAAAGCTTTGATGATAAAATTGCGTTGTCCCAATGTAGACGAAAAAAACTCATCGTCTCCTTCCCATTCGCGAGGCACATTGATTTCTGTAATGATCGTTTCTTTACGTGGATAGGTATTCCCATCGTATCCATAATCATCCAAAATATTTTGGAAATATTCCCGCCTACCTACCAAACCATCGGCAGCTGCATCAGAGTGTCGTTCAAAAAAATTCTGATCATAATTCGTGGTACTGCCATCAAAATGTGGATAAGAATGAAAACCCATTACATCAAAATAAGCACCGCCACCAAGTGGATATTCTGCCGTTGGGCTGCCATCAATTGGATTATCGGTATTTCGGCAAACGGCATCTGCAAAAGAATCAAAACCAAAACCAGCAACGACCACATAATCATCTGGTGCAACTGTTTTAATGACTTCATAAGCAATGCGTAATGTTCTGACAAAATGCTCAATTGGTGCCTTTAATTTGTACTCACAAGGCAATGGATCCCGATCCCACCAATTGCCCGGCTGATAGCCCGGTGGACGCCAGCC
>JAVJHY011905407.1:0-33236 GCA_035593235.1 Phascolosoma agassizii
CTGGTTATTAACATTCTCCAGTGTGGCACATTGTGATGCCGTTTAAAGTTGAAGGAGGCCATACCATTGCTATTGGCCATAAGATAAACTTTTTGTCTTTTTTGAAATATAAGTGATGGAGATATAGCTGACTTGAATCATGACTTCATCTTGGAAGTGTATTTATGTGTCCAACGCTAAAGATTCCAGAAGTCTTGTAACTATTTATATTCTAAGGTTAGTTAAATGCTATCGTGATGGGCTTGATCGCAAAGATGTGCATCTTTTCCAGATTCGATTTGTATGGTCGGGTGGATAATTCCAAACTTATTTTGTAACCCAGTACTAAGCTGCTGTAAAAACTGATCATCTAAATTGGTAGTGTCACGAACAATGTGTGCTGTAAGCGCAACTTGAGTGGTGCTCATGGCCCAAACATGTAAGTCGTGAACTGCAGTAATGCCATCTTGTTGCAAAATAAAGTTTTTTACTTCTTCAATGTTTATGCCTTTAGGTACACCATCCATGGCTAAGTTGAATGAGTCTCTAAATACACCCCATGTGCTAATTACAATTACTACAACTATTAGCAAGCTTATCGCAGGGTCGATCCATAACAGGCTAGTAAACATGATTGCGATTCCTGCAATTACAACTCCTAGTGAAACTCCAGCATCAGCCGCCATATGAATAAAGGCCGCTTTAATATTTAAATCATCGTGTTGACTTGAGAAAAACAGAAGTGCGGTAACGGTATTAATCAACACGCCTATAGCAGCGACTATGATGATCGTCATTGAGTTTACTTCAGAAGGTTGGGTGAACCTTCCTAATGCTTCCCAGGCAACGATACTCATGGTCATTAAAAGTATTAGGCTGCTAACGAAGGCTGCTAGGATGGTTCCTCTGCGTAAACCATAGGTTTTTGTCTGTGTAGGTTTACGCTGCGCTAGATAAGTTGCCCCCCATGATAGTAAAAGCGCAAGCACATCACCAAGATTGTGCCCAGCATCAGCAATCAGGGCTAAAGAATTCGATAAAAATCCAAATATGGCTTCTACAATTACAAAAACGACATTCAGTGCCGTGCCAATACCAAATGCTAAAGTATAATTTTTAGGGGTAGGGTGATGATGAGTGTGTTCCATTGCTTTATTGTATCTAAACTCTAGAACTTAGGTTACTCGCCGTTTTAGCAATATATAAAAGTAAAATGTAGCTATAGCAGCGAGTAGGTGTTTTATAGCATGACCACTTACTACTTGACCCATTAATTCATATATTTGCTTATCAAAATATTCGCAAAGCTTTGAAAGTGTATAAAAGACAAAGGCATAGAATAGATACTTTGTTTGTAAGTGAGTAGGCTTGTAAATAACAATGATTATCAGTAGCAATGCCAACGATACAAATTGCACCCAAACGTAAATTCTTAAGTCATCGGTCATATGCCAGTACATAACGGATGCTATGCCAACTAGGCACATAGGAATTAATAGCCATTTTTCAAGTTGGCTATTTACATAGTCCGTCAAGACAATAACGAATAAAGCCATAAAACCAACGGCCATAGGTAAGCGGTCCCAGGTTAACGTCTCGTTCTGAGGATTTAAATGGTAGTAAGAAGAACCAAAGGCAACAAGTAAGACTGCTAGAAAAAGTAGTAGCCAACTCCATGAGCTATTAACTCCCCAATTTTGGTAAATGCAAAATAAACCTAGAAGGCCCGAAAATAAGAATGGCAGATTCGAAGCGACATCAAAAAAATTATTAACTCCAAGCATGGTGCGAGAATCAGCAAAAACATGGTATGCGAGATCTTGAGATATAGGTTCGATAAAAAATAGGCATACAAATGAAATGATAACCAGCGAGGCGAGCAACGAATCTTTCCAGTGTATTGGCCAATTTCTTGACCATCGGATTGACCTATTCTTTGGAGTGGGCATTAATCTTTTATCCTGTGAATGCTTGTGGAGAAGCTAAGTATTTAATTTCTTCTGCCGTACTAACGCGACCTAGTATTATGTTTCGATGTGGAAAGCGTCCATATTCCTTAATAATTTCTCGATGATGTTTTGCGAATCTTATATTGCTTTCTAACCCTGCCTGTTGAAATAATTTGACTGAGTAATTCTGGTCTTCTAATTTTTCGCTGTGCATGAATGGCATATACAAGAAAGGAAGTTCTGCCGGATTTAGTTCTTTATCACATCCGCGAGAAATCGCATTGCGAGAGATATAAATTGCGCGAGATTCAGTGGAAAAACTTTTTGCGCTTCCTCTAAACATATTTAGTGGAAACTGATCTAGTACAATTACTAAAGCAAGTGTACCATGAGCTGTGTCTTTCCAGCTTTTTAGTTCTCCACTAGAAGCAAGTTTCCATAATGATTCATATTCTAATCGCAATGACTGATCAAAGGCGGGTGTCGAATTAAACCAGAGCTTTTTCGTCGCTTTGGCAAACCAAAACTTTAGGATATTTTTATGAGTAATCGCATCATTTGTGGTGCCATCCATGCGCAAGATTAACCGTTAATATAATGTTCGAGTTGCTCGATTATATGTTTTTGCTCTGAAATAATTGTTTTTACTAAGTCACCGATAGAAACAATCCCGAGGACATTATCATTTTCAACCACTGGTAAATGTCTTACGCGTTTATCTGTCATTAAAGCCATTGCTTCTTCTATAGTTTGTTCTGGTTTGGCACATAAGACTTTAGTAGTCATAATATCTTTAACTGGAGTATTTGCAGAAGACTTTCCTTTGAGGATTACACTTCTTGAATAATTTCGTTCAGTAATAATCCCAACCATTTTTCCATCTTGCATAACAATTAATGAGCCAATATGATTATTCGCCATAGACTTGATTGCGTTATATACTGAATCATTCGGATCAATTGATGATATCTCACTGCCTTTGCTTTCTAACAGCTGTTTAATGGTTTGCATGATTTTTAAACTTCTTTAGTTAGCTGGTTATTTATATCAAAGAAAGTTATTTGTTAAAAATCTATTTACAGCTTTCCAATACTGATCACTATCTTCAAATTGATTCCAAAGTGCTCTAGAACCATGGTTACCTTTTGTTTCCGGTAAAAACGAAGATTTTTTGTCAGTATTGATTGCGTTATAGATTGCAGACCAATTATTTTCTTCGTTGCGGGCGGAAGTAATGAAAACAGGCGCATTTATTTTTGCGGCAGATTTCTTAACCCAACTTTTTGATTTCCCTTGTTTGGAAAAATATTCCCCCGGAGCGAAGGATAACGCACCATCAATAAGATCAGGATGTTCTCCTGCTACATGTAACACAAGCGCCGCGGAGTAGGAGCTACCCCAAGCAATAATGTCAGCGTCGGGAAAATGCGTATTTATAAAACGCAAAGACGATACGATATCTGGTAGAGCATCAATGTAACGAATTTGTTTTTTGGCTTCTAAGGCATTTTGTGCTGTTTGGTTTGGTACGTCATTTACGCTTTCGCCCGAACGCAGGTCTACTGCAATACAATTAAAACCTAATTGGTTAAGTTTTGGGGCGATTTCTAAATATTCACCGCGACTCCAACCGGCTTGATGATATAGAACAATAACCGGTGTCTTAGGGTCCTCGTTTATCATATAGGTGTCAGCAATGATTTTTATTCCATCTTCAGAATTAATGAAAATAGTATCTGCCAACATGTTGCTCGAAAACATGCTTATAAGTGCAGTCAAAATTAGAATGATTAATACCTTAGAATTCGCTTTCAACATTATTAAATTTAGTCCTGGTTGATTGGGTTTGTGGTTATTGTGGTTTGGGTAATCTTTTAAGAATTCGTATTAATCTTGCGAGTTCGATCTCAATTTCTTTGCGTTTGGTTTCGAGGTATTTGCGCAGTTGTTTTTTGCGCATAAAAAGAAAAAAGATTTTCACATTATCCAGAATTATATGATATTCCTTACGCAGGAGAATCGCAAAAGGCGCGCTTATGATTAAACTGGCTAGATAGAATAATGCTGCGGTACCACCAAAGAAAAGATAAGTTACATAAATCTGGGTTGACCAAAAGACAGAAAAGAAAAACATACCAAAGGTTACGCTAGCAGTGTCATATTGATCAGGGCCTTTTGCAATTTTGCGGGCAACAAAGCGAGTAAGTTGATATGGACTAATGCAGTTAATGGCTCCCCAGATAGCAATGGGTAGGCCTAGTAGTAAAACAACTATTAAACGCAATATGAAGATGATCACCAGAAGCGGTTTGTATTGAATAGTTAAATGATAATCACGTATTCCGCAGCATTTGCATAAGCGCTCAAAGCCTCGTAATTGCTTAACCAGTGAGCGTACTTTATCGGGTTCGTATATTCTCAGAATGCGTTGCGCATCAATTAGACGTTGTAGTGCGTGAAAGCGTTCTTTTAGTTGTCCTTTTCGATATTTTCCGCGGCGTAATGCAAAAAACTTTTCTAGACGTGTAATGAGATAGATATCTTCCCATGAATCCGCATTGAGTGTGACTTTGGCAAGTTCTTGTTTAATGCGATCGGTAATCAGTTCTACAGATTTAAAAGGATCAGTCTGATCTGGAATGGATAGATCGATTGGTGTTCCATACTGTACTAATACATCACTACGGAACTTGCCTTTACGTGAAAAGGTTAAACCGACAGGTAATACGGTTGGGGCTTTAGTGTTTTTCTGTTTTGCGCCAAGTGCAATACGTGCTGCGCCTGTTTTTAATTTATTAATGTGTGGATCTGAATGACTTTGTCCTTCTGGAAATATAATAATGGTTTCATTTTCTGCTAATAACTCATAACATTTTATAAAAGAATCTTGATTTTGCTCTGTGTCGCTACCAGGATCGTTTTTTCGATAGATGGGCACTGCGCCTATAAAGTTTAAAATAGGCTTTAGCACAGGGTTTAAGAATAGGCCACTACGTGCAAGTGGTCGTAGGTCTTTTTGAGTTGAGGCTTGTAATACTACGACATCAATTAATGCATTTACATGATTAGCACATAATAAGAGACCGTTTTCCTCTGGAATATTCTCACTTCCAGTAATTTCAAGATTTCTATAAAATATGCGAACAATTGATCGACAAAATCGCTGCCATATATTAAGAAAGCTTGAGGTGCGTTTTTTCTTGTCTGGTATCGCCATAATTTATATATCGATACTTGTAACAATCTATATTTTACTGCAAAAGAGGGTGGTCTTTGGGGAGTTGTTTGGATACCCAGATTGCAAGTTTATGTTTCATGCCGGGCATGCCTAATTGATCTTTAGCTAGAGGTTGAATTAACTTGTCGTGTACTAGTAACCTGTATAAGTACTCGATTTTCTCATTAGCGGAGTCTGTGGCTTCAAATTTAACTACGCCACGTTTTTCAGCGTAGATCATGCCTACGCGAATAGCTTTTTTTACTAGCTCCGCTTCATTTTTTAATTTCTTCATCGAGCTTTGCTATGGCTATAGAATACAATTTAAGCAAGTTTTTGCTGTAAATTTTCTGGGATTGGAATAGTTTTTCTTACAAATTCTATGGCTTGTTGGTCTAGGTGACCTGTTCTTACCTTGTTGTCACATAGTGCTGTTCTAAAGCCAACATAATCTGGTTCAGTTTTGATTAATGTCGGAATGTCTTTGGTTGTAAGTGATCCTGCAAGCCCGGTAAGCAGTTCGTTTTGTTTGGCACGGTTAACAAAATATTCTAATTGCATAATATTTCTGTGCGTTAACAAACTGCCTGAACCTTTGCGCGCGGTATCTAACATTACCCCTTTTAATCGTGCATCCGCAGCAATTTGAATTGCAAAATCAACATCAAATTCCATATCTGCAAAAAATACAGCAATGATGGCAATTCCTTTGTTCGTGCAATGTACGAGGCTTGGTAAACAAGTTTCGATATGGCGGTCACTAAACATTCCCACTTTTACATAATCCACGCCTGTTTCAGCAGTTTGAATTACTTTTTCATTTATCTGGGTTGAATCTGCTGGCAAATCACCAATCGTTGCACTAACAACACATTTTTCCCACAAGTCATCTACCACATGATGAATCTGTGACAATGGAACCGCGCCGAGAGCACCTTCATTGGGTTCCTTTATATCGATAATATCTGCACCACCTTGATAGACCATTTTTGCTTCTTCAAGATTACGAACACTGGCTAACATGCCTGTCATGTTTGACTTTCCTTTTTCATATGAGTGTCAACTTTTTTTATTAACCAAGTCCAGGCTTCTTGCTCGCGTGGGCCAGATGTTTTTTCGTAACCAATGGTTAGATATTCTATTTCTTGTTGTATTTTTTCTTGCGGTAGCATGTGTAGTCGACTCGTTAAAATAGCCAGTTCAAGAACCGCAGATTGAGCGCGATTATACCCATGAAATGCCTTATGTGTGGCTTCGTGAGCGACTTTGCAGATGTACTTGGGCCTAAGTTCATCTTCTACCTTATCTATAACCTCTAATTCTGTGTGGGCGAGGCAATTTTCCAAACGTACACCTTTAATAACCTCGGTAGAGCAGGTTGGCCAATCTCGATGACCGGTTAAACATCCTGCATAAATTCGTACGTCGTCAGTGTAATTTAACGTTGCCGTGCCATCTCTTTCTAGATTATCTAAAGTGGCTGAAGGTTTAAATGGCAAAATAATGAGCCGTTCACCATCCTCATGTATTCCCATAGGTGCGATGTGGATAGAATTATCATCTCGGATGGAGGTTACGATGCACTCACGTATGAAAGGCATTACTTGTACCTCCAAAAATATGTCTTTTTTCCAATACTTCGTTGCAGCACTTTTTGCGCTGCTCATTTACGAATCTGTAAACTCCGTTGCTCAAAAGCACAGCGCCTCGTCTTGAAAGAAAATCCATTATTTTTAAAAGCACAAGTTATCTCACTTCTTCTTTAGTCTTTTATCTTTTCTGGTTTTACGTGTGTGCATAGTGGTGCCCGCTTCCTTTTGCTGGTTTAAATCTTGTTCGTCCTTTTTGATTGCAACGCCCCAGTCTAACTCTTCATCTTGTTCATAGCGTTTACCTAATTGCCAAGCAATTTGTGCACGTGCATGCTCAACCCCTAAGTAGAAGGCGTGACCTCCGTCATCTTCTACATTTAATTTTGGGTAAATTTCATAAGGATCAGTTGTGGTATGCATGCCATCGCGATTATACGTATGAATGCCTTCTTCGCTAACTTGAATGCGAAAATTAGGATCTTTAATTTCAGCCGCAAACTCTTTCACTTCTTCTAAAGAATAGGGAAAGGGCTTGCGTTCGTGTAATGCCATTAAGCCATTGTCGTACCCTTTGGGTGGAATGCTGTCTATTTTTGATGCATACATAATGCGACGTGCAAGATCTGCTTCTCGAACAGCATAACGGCAATGTTCACTTACTTCCGTGGCAAGTACATGTCTGATTTCTAACTCGGAAATAATGCCAAGTAGTAAAGCATTGGTGCCTGCTGAATCTGCATGGGTAAGTTCAGTCAGGTTGCCAATGCCCATAATGATCTCAATCTCAGGATAACGTTTACGTAAATTGCGATAGCGAACAATGGACTCTGTAAAGCCGAAATGAATAGGGTCTAGTATGGAGTCAGCAATAAACTTTCGACCTTGTTTGAGAAGGGTATCAATAGCGCGATACAAGGATCGTGCGTCTGAGGGATTATTGCCGATTAATATAGGGGTGGAATCAACCTCGTCTAATATCCATAAGGTTTTTTCGCTTAAGCTGAGTAAAAAATCCGCTCCTGCTTTCCCGCCAATAACTAGATCTTCAGAGGTTAGAGAATCTACGCTTATTTTTAAACCTTCATTCTTAAGGGCTTGCACCGATTCAGTTAAATGTGGGAAGGGCGTGCTTGGCAGACAACCTAGATCGATTATATTCGCGCCATCTTGTTGGTAGGTTTGTGCTCTTTTAACAATATTTGCAACGGACATGGTAGGTGCATCAACAATCTCTGCGAAGATTTGCACATCGTATTGGCTTAAGTCGGCTTTTCTATCCACTAGCCCGAAATAAGCTGGAAGGTCTTTTAGTTCGTCTGGTCCACGTTCTACGGGTAGCTTTAAAACATCTGATAAAGCTTCAATATCACCACGACACCGTCCAGGAATGATGATTTTTTGTGCATGCCCCGTTTCTGTTAAGCGCTTCTCTATGATCTGCGTAGTCATCAACGCTGCGACACTAACCCCTAACTGACGAACTTCGTAGGTAAACTCCGTTGGCTGCATGGATTCCAATATGCGGTGCAAACTTTTTTCTGCAAGCTTGCCAGTTAAAAAGAGAATATGTTCAGCCATTTTGAGAGAAAGTAACTGCTTTAATAGTTGTTAATAAGTGCATCATTAATATGATCATTTTGCATGCACTTAAATTAATTTCATAGCTTATGGGCGAGATCAATAGAGAGGGTGGTTGATAAATAACAGTGCTTTATGTTCATGATCTTGTTTAGAATGAAATATATTTTATATGGTTTACTCATACATGCTAACCACCATTAAGCGTCGTCCAGACGTATCCATCAGCGAACATATTAATGAACTACCGCCTATTTTACAGCGTATCTATGCTCAGCGTGGAATCAGTCATGAAGAAGAGATCAATCATTCTCTAGCTAAAGCATTGCCCCCTGGGAAATTGCTTAATGTAGAAGCTGGGGTGAAGCTTATTCATCGCTGTATGCAAAATGATCAGCATATTCTCATTGTAGGTGATTTTGATGCCGATGGTGCCACGAGTACGGCTTTATTTATTCGTGCCTTGAAAAGCTTTGGCTTCACTAATGTCTCGTACCTTGTTCCTAATCGTTTTGAATTTGGTTATGGCTTAACACCAGAAATTGTAGAAGTAGCTGCAGAATCTAATCCTGCGTTAATCATCACGGTAGATAATGGAATATCAAGCATCGAAGGTGTGGCTACCGCAAAGGCAAAAGGCATTGATGTGCTCATTACGGATCATCATTTGCCAGGCAAGGAATTACCCAAAGCCGATGTCATAATTAATCCAAATCAAAATGACGATGAATTTCCAAGCAAACATCTAGCAGGTGTAGGAGTGGTGTTCTATGTGTTATTAGCACTGCGTGCTTTGCTGCGTGAGAAAAATTGGTTTGATGAAAAACAACAGACAGAACCGAATCTTGCGCAATTCCTGGATATCGTTGCAGTGGGTACGGTTGCAGATGTTGCAAAACTTGATTACAACAATCGAATTTTAGTCGACCAAGGCTTACGACGTATACGTGCGGGTAAATGCTGCGCAGGTATTAACGCCATATTGACTGTCGCGGGCAAAAAAATATTTCGGGTGAGCTCAACCGACCTAGGTTTTGTTGTTGGCCCGCGTTTAAATGCTGCGGGGCGTCTTGAAGACATGTCGCTAGGTATTGAATGTTTGTTGACGGATGATGAGTCTCGAGCATTAGAGCTTGCTAAGCAACTTAATGATCTCAATGAAGAGCGCAAACAAATTGAACAAGAGATGCAAAAGCAGGCGCTTGAGGTTCTGAAGTCTAATGTGTTTGAAAATGTCGATGCACATAAATTCGGAATTGCGCTCTATGAAGAAAGTTGGCATCAAGGAGTAATTGGAATTGTTGCTGCACGATTGAAAGAAAAGTTTCATCGGCCAGTAATAGTATTTGCCCAAACTAATGAGACAGAATTAAAAGGTTCTGCACGCTCCATTCCAGGTTTACATATTCGTGATGCCATTGACTTGCTCGCAACACGAAATCCCAAGTTGATTAATACATTCGGCGGGCATGCAATGGCTGCAGGAATGTCGATTCCGAAAGAAAATTTTAAAAAGTTTGCAACTGCTTTTAATCAAGTGATTGAAGAGCTGGTTACTCCGGAACAATTAGAAGCAATATTACTATCCGATGGAGAGCTTAAAGATAATGAGCTGTCATTAGATATAGCAGAATTACTGTTTAGTGCTGGCCCGTGGGGGCAAGGCTTTCCAGAGCCCATTTTTGATGGCGTTTTTAAGGTAAATGACCATCGAATTGTAGGTAAACATCACTTGAAGTTAAATTTAACGCCATCAGGTGGTCGGCAAAAGATAGATGCGATTGCATTTAATATTGAAAAGCATCGATG
The DNA here is from genome assembly GCA_035593235.1 of Phascolosoma agassizii. NCBI lineage: Eukaryota > Metazoa > Annelida > Sipuncula > Phascolosomatiformes > Phascolosomatidae > Phascolosoma > Phascolosoma agassizii. The sequence goes on from JAVJHY011905407.1 coordinate 10,125, forward strand.
GAGTGAAGAAAGTAGTGAAGTTAGGATTGCATATCAGCTCAGCATAAATGAGTTTCGTGGTAATCGTTCTGCACAACTGATTATTCAGCATTTGGAATCGATTTAAGTTTAATAATCTGATTAATAATTCGCTTTACTTGGCTTATTTCGGGGCAAGATATGCGTTATTATACGCGCGCAAATATTGATACCTAAGAGCTAGAACTGAAAATGGAAATTAACCCGCTACAAAATTTAATCGAAGATTTGCAAACGCGCTCGTCCAGTCTACGGGGGTATCTTTGACTACGATAATAAGCGTGAACGCCTCGAAGAGGTCAATCGGGAGTTAGAAAATCCTGAGATCTGGAACCAGCCTGATCTTGTACAAAAACTTGGCAAAGAGCGCGCTAGCCTAGAAATAATTGTTAAAACGATTGACGATGTTGAGGGTGGGGTAACCGATGCAAGCGGATTATTGGAAATGGCTGCAGAGGAAGGCGATGAAGATACGCTTAAGGCTATTGATCAAGACTTAAAGGAATTAGATGCACGAGTAGCCGAGCTAGAATTTCGCCGCATGTTCTCTGGTGAAATGGATCCAAATAATGCGTTTCTTGATGTGCAGTCAGGATCGGGTGGAACCGAGGCACAAGATTGGGCCGAAATGTTATTACGAATGTTCTTAAGGTGGGGTGAACGTAAAGGTTTTAAAACAGAGTTAATCGAAGTTTCACCGGGTGAGGTGGCGGGTATAAAAAGTGCCACGATTAAATTTGAAGGTGATTATGCATTCGGTTGGCTACGTACAGAAACCGGTGTGCATCGGCTGGTGCGTAAATCACCATTTGATTCAGGTAGCCGTAGGCACACTTCATTTGCTGCTGTATTTGTCTCGCCGGAAATTGATGATGATATTGAAATTGATATTAATCCGGCCGATTTGCGCATCGATGTTTATCGAGCCAGTGGTGCGGGAGGACAACATGTTAATAAAACAGAATCTGCAGTGCGAATTACACATATACCGACAGGTGCTGTGACACAATGTCAGAACGATCGCTCGCAGCATAAAAACAAAGATGTGGCAATGAAACAGCTTAAAGCTAAGTTATACGAGTTAGAAATGCAGAAGCGACAAGGTGAACAACAGGCGGTTGAAGACAATAAAGCCGATATAGGCTGGGGCAGCCAGATAAGATCTTATGTGCTGGATCAATCTCGCATTAAAGATTTACGCACATCGGTTGAAACGGGAAATACTCAGGCCGTTTTAGATGGTGATTTAGATCAATTTATTGAAGCAAGTTTAAAGAGTGGTTTGTAAGGAATATGTCAGAAGAAAATAAAGAGCAAAGTATCGATGAAAACAAACTTATTGCTGAACGCCGTAAGAAGTTAAATTTATTGCGAGATGCTAAGCAAGCATTTCCAAATAATTTCCGTCGAGACAGTTATGCGCAAGATCTGCAAGATGCATTCGGCGAGAAATCTAAAGAAGAGCTGCTTGAATTAAACCAACAAGCGAAAATTGCAGGCCGCATAATGGCCAAGCGCGGGCCATTTTTTGTTTTGCAAGATATGACGGGTCGTATTCAGTCATACCTGGATCGTAAAGCATTGGATGCTGAATTTGTTAAACAGATAGATACCTGGGATATCGGTGACATTATTGGTGTTGAGGGTGCAATCAATAAATCGGGCAAGGGTGATCTATATGTTCGTATGGAAAGCGTATCCTTGCTAACAAAATCACTCCGCCCTTTACCAGAAAAGTTTCATGGTTTAACAGATCAAGAGAAACGTTATCGACAGCGCTATGTTGATCTCATTATGAATGAGGGGTCACGTAATATTTTCAACATGCGCACTAAAATCATTCAATATCTACGTGACTTTCTCACGCAGCGCAGATTTGTAGAAGTTGAAACCCCAATGATGCAAGTGATTCCAGGTGGTGCAACTGCGCGTCCATTTGAAACGCATCATAATGCTTTGGATATTCCTTTATATATGCGTGTCGCACCTGAACTCTATTTAAAACGTTTAGTAGTAGGTGGCGTAGAACGTGTATTCGAAATTAATAGAAACTTCCGTAATGAAGGTTTATCGACACGTCATAATCCAGAGTTCACCATGCTTGAGTTTTACCAAGCGTATTCGGATTATCATGATTTGATGGATCTAACCGAAGAAATGCTACGTGGAATTTGTAATGAGGTATTAGGTTCTACTTCTATTAATTATGGAGACGACACCTACGATTTTAGTAAGCCCTTCGCGCGTATGAGTGTAAAAGAATCTATATTGCACTTTAATCCAAAATTAACTGAAGCAGATGTAGATAGTATTGAAAATGCAAAGGTCGTGGCTAAACAGCTCAATATCCCAATTAAAGACAGTTACGGTTTAGGAAAAATTCAAATTGAGATTTTTGAAAAAACGGTTGAAGAGAATCTTAAAGACCCAACCTTTATTACCGCATATCCAACTGAAGTGTCTCCATTAGCACGAAGAAATGATGATGATCCATTTGTTACCGATCGCTTTGAGTTTTTTGTGGGCGGTAGGGAGCTTGCTAATGGTTTCTCAGAATTAAATGACGCTGAAGATCAAGCCGAACGTTTCATGTCCCAAGTTGCAGAAAAAGCTTCGGGTGATGAAGAGGCGATGCATTATGATCATGACTATATTAAAGCACTTGAATACGGATTGCCGCCAACGGCGGGAGAGGGAATTGGAATTGATCGTTTGGTGATGTTATTTACCAATTCTCATACAATCCGAGATGTAATTTTATTTCCTCATATGAAGCCAGAACCATATACTGGGGAGCTTGAAAAAATACTCCAGGGTAAGGGTTAATAGTAAATAAAAAGATAAGAGCAGAGGGATTATTTATCAATCACGAATGGCATTAATACAATATTAATGCGCTCGAATATTTCTATATGGTTATGCGCATTGTTGGCCAGAATAAATTTTATTCACTAAGTCAGAACTTAAGGAGTCGTGATGTGTGAGGAAATGAAAATTATATTCTTCGGTGGGCCACTGACCTATAAACACATAACCTTCTAAAGACTTTAGCCGTCCGTGCTCTAGCCATAGCAGAAATTCAGTACCTGAGTGTGTGTAGGGGTGCTCTGCATAAATTTCAAACACTTTACTTTTGCTCATGGTGCTTAGTGTGGTTATATTTTCCGGTACTGAAAAATGGGTAATAAAACCTGCACTTGTAACTTGTCTGTGTTCAACTTGAGCATGTGCTATTTGGTTCGCTAATAACTGTCTATGCTTATTTTCACGAGAAGCCAGTAAATCTAATACTGTTTTCTCTAGAGGTGTAATTATATTATTCATAATTTTAGTTATTTTTTGGATGTTAAGATGTAGTGGCGAGTTATTTAAAACTCGCCACTAATGTTTGAACTTAGTTTGATGTAAATTCTATAAGCTCTACCCGGTCGCCAGTATTAAGATCAATTTCAACAATTAAGCCTATTCCTGGTGCGTAGTATTTATTCTCATTTGCTTCTGCGTCAAGCGGTGTAAAATCGTATGTCTGTAAACAATTACCATTGCATGATCCACCTGGTGCAGTTTCTGTTGCATCAGTTGCTAAAATTTCAATCACATCTTCTGCATCGCCCCAGTAAACTTCTTGTCGAATAACATCTCCGACTTCAGGAACTGAAGGAAGTAAAATGCCCGCTTTAGCTCCATCGCGGCCAGCTTTCCATGAGCCTTCAATATCAACCAACTCTGGTGTCTCCGGGTCATCTCCTTCGAAACTTTCAAAGTTTTGTGAAATTTCGCCGCAGTACCAAACATTTCCATAGATATCTTGTGCATACCAGTCATCGGTAATCTCTACAACTTTCTCATTAACCTCCGCAACATCTATAATGGTTACACAGGTTATTCCATCGATGAGTTTAGTTTGATCCGTAACTGTTACAGTGACAGTTTCGGTTTCTTCTTCACCTTCATCGTCAACCGAGGTGCCTTCATATATCCATTTGTTACCTTCTACTAACGGAAAGTATGGGTTTGGGCTAATGCTATTTCCAATTTCTATTGGATCTACAAAATACTCGGCAAAATCTTCGCCAAACGGAGGGTCGTAAGGTGCTTCACCAACTGCGCCACATAACTCTTTTCTGGCCTTGAATACATCACGACATTCTTGATTACCTTCACGCTGTGCAATGCGAGATTCATTCAAGCAAGCACGTTTGTCGTCATAGTTAGTTTCATTTAAACAAAAGGCAACGCCTTCTAAATAGTCATCTCTTGCTTCAAAGCCACAAGAATATTTTAAAAATTTTGCCGTTTTAGTGCAGGTGCGATCGTTATGATGATTACTCCCTGCAAAACTGGTTATTGGGAAAGTGAATAGTAAAACCGCTACTAGTGGTGCTAGTAACGAAAAAGTTATTAGCTGCTTCTTCATGATAAGTCTCCTGTATTTGAATTAGCTTATATGTGTGTCCTCACTTGCTACAATACAGACGCTAGTTCACTGGAAGCTTATCTATACATTATCAATTGGTAATGGTTGAATATAATTATTTAAATAGGAAGAAATACTTTAAAAGTTGTACCGGTTTCATTTGAGCTATCTATTTTGATGTCTCCACCATGAGATCGTGCAACTGCTATAGCATAACTTAAACCAAGCCCATTGCCTTTATGTGTTCTACTGTTGTCGCATCTAAAGAAGCGTTGGAATACTCTTGATTGATCTTCTTCAGGTATTCCATTTCCCTGATCAATAACATCGATAACTGCGGTATCTTTATTTTTATCTAGCTTTATATTGATAGTGCTGCGTTCATTTGTATATTTAATAGCGTTGTCGACTAGATTCGCTAACATTCTTTGTAGACTTTGTTTGTTGCCTATGATTTTGCAGTTGGGTGTTAGATTAAAAGATAATTCCACAGATTTGTCTTCGGCCAATGGGTCAAATATTTCGCAAGCATTTTCTATTAATGTAGATACATCAATATTTTCTGTAGTTCGTGTTAATACACCTGCTTCCGCTTCAGCAACATCTAGTGTGGTATTGATCATTTGAATTAGGCGGTCACACTCGACAAGAGTGTCTTCAACAGATGTTTTGAATTCTGATGTTTCAACTGCATGTGAAAGTGAGTTTTCAGATATAGCACGTATCCTTGTCAATGGGCTACGCATGTCATGTGCAATATTATCAATCATCTCTCTCATTTCAGTAATGAGTTTATTGATTCTGTCTGTCATAGCATTGAAAGTATTGGCTAACGTTTGGATTTCGTCATATTGCTTACCAATTATCACCTTCTGGTTAATTTCGCCTTGCCTCATAGCGGCGGCGGCTTTGTTGATTTCTTTTATTCCTGCAACACTTTTTCTTGCTACTAACCAACCAATGAATGCAGCAATAGGCAAGGCAATAAAAAACATCCATGCAAGTACCATCGGCAATAATTCAATAATTTCATTATTTTCTTCGGTCGATTCACCCACTTGTAGAATCAAATCAGGTGCAATCAAGCCATAAGCTATTTTTGTAGGATAGTTTTGTGATGGGAAATGTATATCTTCTAAAACAATATCACCACTCTTAGAGGTAACTTTGCTTAAGGTTGTTTGTATACTATGGATGCCTTTCCAGTCTTTAAGATCAGTTGAATAAATCTCATCTCCCTCCAAGCTAAGTATGCGAATAAAAAATTCACTTGTATCATCCGTTTTAATTTCTTGTTCTATTTCATGCATTACACTTTGCATGCCTCCTTCATTGAATAAGGTGGTAAATTCTTGAACATCTTCTTCTAATTCAGCATTTAGTCGTTTTTCTAGAATTTTATCTATAGATAGGAATAAGATAAGCAGTGCTATGCTGAAAAATAAAGCAAACAGTGCCGTATACCAGAAGGCAAGGCGAAAGCTTAATGTGTTTGGAAGTTTAATCATTTTCAATTTTTACTGTGTAGCCTAAGCCACGCACGGTGTGTATGAGTTGGTTGTCATATCCTTTGTCAACCTTTTCGCGAAGCCTGCTGATTCTCGCCTCAACAACATTTGTGCCCGGGTCAAAATCATAATTCCATATTCTTTCCATAATCATGGTTTTTGATAAAACTCGGCCAGTATTTCTAACTAGGTATTCAAGCAATGCGAATTCTTTTGGTTGCAGCTCAATTTTACTGCCTGAGCGTTTTACAGTTCTGGAAAGTAGATCTAGATTAAGATCGCTAATACTCAATGTACTAGCTTCGGCAACATTATTAGCTCTTCTAAGTAGAGCTTCTATGCGGGCAAGTAATTCGCTAAATGAAAATGGCTTAGTTAAATAATCATCTCCACCATGTTGTAAACCGTCTATACGATCATCAACAGTACGTTTGGCACTTAAAATGATTATAGGTTTGTTGATATTTTTTTCCCGCAGTCTGCTTATGATAGAGATACCGTCTAATTTAGGCAGCATTAGATCAATAACGGCTAAGTCATAGTGGTCTTGCATAGCAGCGTCTAATCCGGAGATTCCATCTGCTTGATGCTCAACAGCAAAGCCGGACTCTTTCAAGCCTTTGCATATGAAATCTGCGATGACCAAATCATCTTCGATAAGTAGTATTTTCATCGTTTAAATATGTGATTTAGCTTTATCCTGTGTTGCTTAAAATATCGTAATTAATATGATTAAAATACTATTAGTATTATATGCCTCAATCTGTCATTAATTCTGCATTTATAATAATAAAACCTTACCATTTGGTTAACTATGCGATGTTATTTGTATTTTCTAGAAAGAAGCTATTTACTATTAAGTTGAACCTACCGATTATGTTTTTAGTATTGGATCACTATGGGTTATTACAGAATATTAATTGTTAGTATTTTTATTTTAGTCACTTGCACTTCGCAACCTTTAATTGCTGAAGAGCAAGATGAAGTATTAGGTATTGAAGAAAGCGCAAGAATATATAGAAGCCCAGAAGAAAGGCGTGAGGCTGGGTTAGGCACTAAGCTCAATGAATGGTTAACTTTTTCGGGTTTGCTTGAAATAGAAAAAGTATATTTTGAAGATAATTTAGAAAATAATATAAAGCATCGCATTTATGAAGACACTATGCCTGCAGTACAGTGTGCACTTGAATTTTCTTTTACCGATTGGTTGGGTGCTGAATTTATATATGAACTTGAGTACGATAACAATCAAGAACATGGCGCATGGGATGAGGCATTAGTTTATTTTGATTTTGAAGATATAGGCTTGGGCTTTGAGTTGGGAAGGGTGTCAGCGCCTTTTGGAGAATACTACAGCCATTTCATAACTGGACCGATGCTTGAATTTGGAGAAACTATCAGAAATGGTGTGATAGTTGATTATTCGATGTTCGATGTATTTGAAGTTTCACTATTTGCAATAGATAGTGATGTTGAAGAAGAGAACAAATCTACTGAATATGATTGGGGTGCATTGCTAGAATATGTTTCGAACAATGAAAATATAAGAGTAGGGCTAGGTTATATCTCAGATCTTGCAGAAAGTGACGAGCGTTTTTTGCGCGATGAAAATTATTTTTATCAAAAAAAAGTTTCTGCTTGGAATGCTTATGCATTGTTTGGTTTTGATAAGTTCGAAGTTACTGCTGAAATGACTCGAGCAAATACAAGATTCAGAGAATTGGATGCACAAGAAGATAAACCAGAAGCGTATAATCTTGAATTTGCGTATTATCCAAATTCAAATTTACAATTTGCAATCAGGTATGAGGGTAGTGACGAGTATGCTGATGAGCCTGAAAAGCAATATGGAATGAATGTTACTTGGCGACCAGTTGAAAGAATGAGTCTTTCTTTAGATTATTTGCATGGCAAGTATAAAAACAGCTTTGTTTTCGATGATGATGATAATGATAATGAGCTAAGTGATCGTGACCTTATCGCTGCGCAGTTTAATATTGAGTTCTAAGTTATTTGACTTCATCTAGCAAGTAAAAATAACTAGAATGAATAAGGTAGTGATTTTATTTTTATTGCATTATTTTGTTTAGATTCTAAATATAAATCGTTTGCAGTTTCTTTTTCTGTTCTGAGGACGATTAATGCATCAATGTTGTCTCGTGTATACCTAACACTACTCACTACTTTTCCAACAGCTTGTTCGCCTTCTATTTCAGAATAAACGTTTGTACCTGGCAAAATATTCTCTTCTGCTAAAATTCCAGCTTTATACATTCGTCGATTTGGTTTTCCCAGGTAATGGGTTCTTGCCACAATTTCTTGGCCGGGGTAGCAACCTTTTTGAAAATTCACACCATCGATTAATTCAAGATTAACCATTTGCGGAATGAAAGATTCAAATGTTTCTTCTGTTACTTCAGGAATACCAGTTCGAATATCGAATAATTTCCAAATATTGTAATTACGCGAAAATGTATTGTTTTCAAATAAACCCCATAGTTCGATCGCTTTTTCTGGATAAGCAATGATTAATGCTCTTTGTTCATCGACGCGAGTAATAATATATTCATTACTATCTAAACACTGGTCTTTGGTCTCAGGAAAATCGATGTTGTTACATTTAAGAATAGATTTTGTATTTTTTCCAGCAAGCCCAATAACAACAAGTTCATTTGTAGCATCAGTTAGTTCGACTTTAGCCATTAACTTAAACATATTGAGTTTGTTTAATGTGTTTTCAAGAACATCTTTTCTTAATAGCATCAAATAATTTTTGTTATGTTTGAAAACTCGAAATATGGAAATCAACCTACCTTTTGCATTGCAATAGCCACTTAGTTGAGAGGTTTCAATATCAACTTGATTTAAATCATTAGTAAATTGCCCATGCAAAAATGATTGTGCTTCTTCGCCATTTGCTTTTATGACGCCAAGAGTCGATAGGTCACAAAGGTAGGTTTCATCTTTTGAGAAATAAGGACCTTCAAATGGCTCAAATCCATTTAAAGAATCGTTTTCTAGAATGGCACCCTTAGAAGCCAAAAATTCTTGCCAAACGTTGTTCATATGTATTGTTTAAAATATAGCCAGACTAAATAAAAGTTCACGTATATTACGCGGTAAGGGTGAAATCTATCATAAATCATACGATTAATATCATTTAAGCAATTGTTATTGTTCGCATTTCTTTAGAGATATGTTCAATATTCTGCGCCAATCGGGTAGTATTCGTAGCATAATAAATCGATATCACCACCTCTCAACTGCGGTTAATTTGCAGTAGATATCTAGGGGTGTACTAGCAAACCGTCTGAAAGGAGCAACATGGCTAACATTGAGCGGCCATTATCGCCACATTTGGGAATTTATAAATGGCCTCTGGCTATGGCGATTTCTATTTTGCATCGTATAACTGGAGTTGCACTAGCCATTGGTGCTGTGTTGATGGTAATCATATTTGTAGCGATTGCATCTGATCCGGAATGCTACGAATGGATTAGAGGCATGTTGAACAACAAAATAGGTAAAACATTTCTATTCCTTTGGACTTATGCACTTTTTCTACACCTGTTTAATGGTATTCGTCATTTGTTTTGGGATGCGGGCTATGGTTTTGAAAAAGGCACGACAACAAAGTCAGGTGTGTGGGTAATCATTGCTACTTTTATACTTACTTTTGCAGTTTGGGGTGCAGCCTATTACTGCACTAATGTGTAACTATTATTTAACCCAAAAACATTAAATAACAAAAATTAAATAAGAAAAACTTAAATAACAAATAATTAGATAAGAATATACCATGTCATTACGAACACCATTATCACAAGCAAAAGGCCTGGGTTCTGCTAAAGAAGGGGCAGCTCATTGGTGGTTACAAAGATTAACCGCAATTGCGCTTATTCCTCTAGCAATTTGGCTAGCTTTCGCAGTAACCATGTTGGGCGACGCAAGCTATGAAACAGTAATCGCTTGGTTGCAAGAACCTCATGTAGCGATTTTATTAATCTTATTTGTTGCGGCTACTTTTTATCACACCCAGCTCGGTCTGCAGGTAATTGTGGAAGATTATGTGCATGGTTGGTTAAAGGTAGTCACATTAATTCTAATTAATTTTCTTTGCATCGCATTTGCAGTCGCAGGGGTTGTTGCACTGTTAAAAACCTTCTTATAGAAAAATAATAATTATGAGTAAAGCTTATAACGTAATTGAGCATGCCTACGATGTTGTAGTAGTAGGTGCAGGTGGAGCAGGTTTGCGCGCTACACTAGGGATGGCCGTGAGCGGTTTGTCTACGGCATGTATCACTAAAGTATTTCCAACACGCAGTCATACCGTTGCGGCTCAGGGTGGCATGAGTGCTGCACTTGGCAATATGGGTGAAGATGATTGGCGCTGGCATATGTATGACACGGTTAAAGGCTCCGATTGGTTAGGTGACCAAGATGCCATTGAATATATGTGTCGTGAGGCGATACCGGCAGTAGTTGAGCTTGAGCATTATGGTGTGCCATTTTCTCGTACCGATGCAGGCAAAATATATCAACGCCCGTTCGGTGGTATGACTACACATTATGGTGAAGGCATCGCACAACGCACTTGTGCTGCCGCTGATAGAACAGGTCACGCAATTTTGCATACCTTGTATCAGCAGTCGTTAAAACATAATGCAGAATTCTTCATTGAGTATTTTGCGACAGATTTATTGATGGATGACGATGGTACTTGTAAAGGAGTCATGGCATGGGATTTAGCCACGGGTGATCTACATATTTACCGTGCACATATGGTGTTGTTAGCAACGGGTGGTTACGGTCGCACTTATTTCTCTTGTACTTCAGCGCATACCTGTACAGGCGATGGAAATGGCATGGTGTTACGCGCTGGTTTACCTCTACAAGATATGGAATTCGTGCAGTTTCATCCAACCGGAATTTACGGAGCAGGTTGTTTAATAACTGAAGGTGTACGGGGTGAGGGTGGCTACTTAACCAACTCAGAAGGCGAGCGCTTTATGGAGCGTTATGCACCTAACGCTAAAGACTTAGCTTCACGTGATGTAGTTAGTCGTTCAATGACGGTCGAGATAAACGAAGGGCGTGGAATAGGTGAAGATAACGATCATATTCATCTTCATTTAGAACACTTAGGCGCAGATCTTATAAATGAGAAGTTGCCTGGTATAGCTGAGTCCGCACGTATTTTTGCGGGAGTAGATGTAACTAAAGCACCAATACCGGTAATTCCTACCGTGCATTACAACATGGGTGGTATTCCTACCAACTATAAGGGTGAAGTAGTAACCCTAAAAGATGGTGACCCCGATACTGTAATTCCTGGATTGATGGCCATTGGAGAAGCAGCGTGTGTTTCTGTGCATGGTGCAAATCGACTGGGTTCAAACTCATTACTAGATTTAGTTGTATTTGGAAGAGCAGCAGCAATACGTACTGCAGAGCTAGTTAAGCCTAAACAACCGCATAGTGAATTAAAGAATGGCGCAGTTGATAAAGTGCTAGGTCGATTCGATAAGCTTCGACATGCTAATGGTAGTGTTTCAACTGCAGACTTGCGTTTAGAAATGCAAAAGACCATGCAAAATCATGCTGCTGTATTTAGAACGGGTGATTCAATTCAGAAAGGCTTGGATAAATTGAGAGCTCTAAACGATCAAATGGATGACTTAAAAGTTATTGATCGTTCCATGATTTGGAATACTGACTTAGTAGAAACTTTAGAACTTACCAATTTAATGCCACAAGCATTAGCAACTGCACAATCGGCATTGAATCGTACTGAAAGTCGTGGTGCGCAAGCGCGCGATGATTACCCTGATCGTGATGATGATAATTGGATGAAACATTCTTTAGTTTCGGTAGATGAAAAAGGTAACGTAATCATCGATTATCGTCCGGTACATATGTATACGCAAACGGACGATGTTGAAGTTATTCCACCTAAGCCTCGCGTATATTAATTAAGGGCGTATTAGAGAGATTCCACTATGGCGCAATTTACACTTCCTGCTAATTCTATTGTTAAACCTGGCAAAACGTTTAAGTGCACAACTGGCAGCAAGAATATCAAGAAAGTTACTGTCTATCGCTTTGAGCCAGAGGCGGGTGAGAATCCACGCACAGATACCTATGAAGTGGATATGGACGATTGTGGCCCAATGATTCTGGATATTCTCACTAAGATTAAAAATGAGATTGATCCAACACTGAGTTTTAGAAGATCATGTCGTGAAGGTATATGCGGTTCATGTTCAATGAATATTAATGGTTCAAATACGTTGGCTTGCACGAAAGCCGTAGATGACTATAAAGGTGATTTGAAAATCTATCCGCTACCACATATGCCAGTAGTTAAAGATTTAGTTGCTGATATGACAAACTTCTATGCTCAATACGCATCGATTAAGCCATGGATGCAAGCTGATTCACCTCCGCCACCAGACCGTGAGCGTTTACAGTCTAAAGAAGATCGTGAAAAGCTTGAAGGACTAGAAGAATGCATTCTTTGCGCATGTTGTTCTACTAGCTGCCCTAGTTACTGGTGGAATAGCGATCGTTATCTTGGGCCAGCTACGTTGCTGCAAGCCTACAGATGGATTGCAGATAGTCGCGATGAAGCCACTGGCGAGCGTTTAGATGAATTAGAAGACCCTTTCAAGTTATATCGCTGCCATACCATTATGAACTGCACCAACACATGCCCTAAAGGCTTGAACCCGGCAAAGGCCATTGCTGAAATTAAAAAGTTAATTGTAGAGCGTCGTAGTTAAACGATATTTTTTGGCGGGCTCTGATTTATTTTGAGATTAGGCAAAAAATATTGAGAAAGCGGAATGTATCTAGATATACATGAGTATTTCGACCATTTTTTGCTCCTGCAAAACTGGCATACAGTACGTCCATGTACATAAGGTTGTTTTTTAACGACATATCAGAATAAATCAGGGCTTGCCAATGGAAAATCTGCAAAAACTAGCTTGGCGTTGTCGCCGTGGCACTAAAGAGCTAGATGTTTTGATGCAGAGATTTTTAAATAACTACTATCAAACTGCGAGCGAAGAATTGCAGCATGCTTTTGAACGTATGATAGATATGCAAGATCCAGAACTGTACGATCTTATTGTCGGTCGTCAAGATTCAGAGGATCAAAGCATTAACCAAGTGATTGAACACATCTACCGCTAACTTCAGTGTAACGCTGAATCCTTCCCGAGCTTTAACGCTAAGCTTAAGTTTTCTTTATCTTTTGGCAGCTATCTGCATTCTTTTCATATCAATACCAGCATGGTTAAAAATTATATCGCTTGCCGTATTAATTTTTGTGGGTGTGAAAGCCATTAAGCAACATGCATTGTTCAAAGCGGATACTTCAATTGCTAAACTTAATTGTTCAAGTAATAATAAATGCAAAATTAAGCTAAAAAATGGCAAAGAAATTCAAGTAAATTTAATTTCAGAAGATTGCTTATTTGATTATTTTGTTGTGCTTGTATTTAAAAATAATACCAATAAATTTAAAATAACTATCGCAAAAGACACAGTCAGTCAAGAGAAATTCTATGCTTTACGTTTGTACCTTCGATCCTTAAATAAGTTACGATAAGTAAAATCAGTTTCACACATTTGTAACTTTGTGAGAGACTTCAACTATGCAAATAAAATTTTGCATAAACTTGTTATAACGTTTTATAGATTAATTAATGAGGTAGTGGATACACATGCCACAATAGATTGATGACACAAACCCTTAAACAAGGACGTATGCCAAAATCTGTTTTGGCGCCACCATTGCCTAACTCATTTTCAGGCTTAATGGAGATGTATGAGGCTAATTATATTCGCTTACGCAAGTTGCTTGGCGGTAAAAACAGTATGCCAGTTGTCGCGGTTTCTAGAGTCACTGATGGAATGGATGTATACCTTCAGGTTCTAGAGCAAACCAAATACACCTCAACCATTGCTTTGACCTATTACTTCTCTGATCCAGAGGAGGGCTTTTTAGCTTATCCAAACCTGAAGATTAGAATCTACTATGATGCATTACAGGCAGAGGTCATGAGCCAGGCCTATAAACGTCGGGACCCTAACTTCCATGCCTTTAACCACCAGATAGACCCTACATTGCTCAAGCGCTGGCGGATGAATCGTTTCCTATTCAAATGGCTAGCGTACTGTGATCGTCAGGGGCATAGCTTTCAGATCGGGGCCAGGCCTGGCCAAAACCAACTAATCACCAAAAATGTCGAAATACCATTGCAGGATAAGGCTAGTTCCAGTAACATAATTGAGTGAACAAGTTATCATTATGTTATAACTTATTGATATTTAAGAATAATAATAATTCCCAGAATTTGGTTCAGTCGACATTTTCATTACACTAGTTGGTGTTAAAATAACCGCAAGATTAGTGTTTTGGTTAGCTATACCAAAGTTTTGCCATTCAAGGTAGAAGGTGAAGAAATATGAAACTCTCGACAAAAGCCCGTCATGCAATTACTGCAATGATGGATTTAGCAATTAATGATAACTATAAGCCTGTAACACTGGCCGATATATCGCAGTGCCAAGGCATTTCTTTATCTTATTTAGAGCAATTATTTGCCAAATTACGTAAAAGTGGCTTGGTAGTAGGTGTGCGTGGCCCTGGTGGTGGATATCGTTTATCCCGTTCACCCAATGAAATTTCAATCGCTCAAGTGATTAGCTCAATTGATGAAAATGTTCAACCTCAACAAGAGCAATCCGAGCTTTCGGTTCAGGCCCAATTTGATGATCGTTGCATTACTCATCATATTTGGGACGAACTAAGTACTAAAATTTACAACTACTTAGACGGTGTTTCTCTAGGAGAATTCACACAACGACCTGAGTATCAAATGTTAAGACAGCAAGCATCCGGTGGAAACCGTAGCCATATGTTCCCTAAAAGGACAGCTGCTTAAAAAGTATACAAAAAGTACTTATATTATTTAAAGGCCCGCTTATTGCGGGCTTTTTTATGTCTGCCCCCCCCCAGTCCTCAATTTGACTATAATCAGTCATATAGTAATTAGAAAGAGTGGAGAAGATTATGAAGCAGTCAGTTACCGTTGACGGCGTTACCCTTGATATCAATATCGAACAAGCGGGTAATTCTGGTCAAGCTATATTAATGGTTCATGGTATTCCCACCAACGCACGTTTGTGGCGCCATGTTCAAAGTCATCTAGAAGATCGTTATACCACCTATGCAATGGATATGATTGGCTATGGTCAGTCCGATATGCCTAACGATGAACTTCAATATACCTTTGCTAATCAAGCTGAGGCTATCAAGGGAGTAATTGATGGTTTAGGTTTAAAAGGCAAAGTAATTCTAGTAGGGCATGATCATGGTG
Organism: Phascolosoma agassizii; assembly: GCA_035593235.1. Classification (NCBI taxonomy): domain Eukaryota; kingdom Metazoa; phylum Annelida; class Sipuncula; order Phascolosomatiformes; family Phascolosomatidae; genus Phascolosoma; species Phascolosoma agassizii. The sequence continues at coordinate 25,460 of JAVJHY011905407.1, forward strand.
GTGGTGTATGCCAAGTGTTTGCTTCTAAATACTGTGACTACATTTCGCGGCTCGTATTAATTAATTGTGTGGCTTGGGACTACTGGCCCGTATTGGAAGTAGAAGCATTCAATGGTTTGGTAGGCGCAGATGATGCAACTTTAGGAATGGCAATGGGTCAGGCTGCAGCAGGCTTCGCAGGTTTATTGCGTACTGGTAGCTATGACAAGATGGCGTTTACGGATCAAAACGTAAAACAAAATTATCTTTGCCACTGGGCACGTGGGCCAGGCTTAACCGGTTTTAAATCACTGGTTAAGGTTTGTAGCGAACCTAGCAATGAAGAAACTATGAATGTGGACCACAGTAAGATCACTTGTCCTACGATGATTTGTTGGGCATTGCATGATGCATGGATGCCTGCTGAATCCGGTCGCAGATTAAAGAAAGCCATTGCTGGACCAACACGCTTTCAAATCATTGAGCGAGCAGGGCACTATGTGCCAGAAGACCGTCCGGATGAAGTTGCTAATCTTATCGACGATTTCATTACAGAATGGGAAGGCGTCAATCTGTAGAAGATCTTTTTTGCGTCAATGTCGTTATCGATATTTTTAAATACTCACATACAAATGAGTACGCTCCGTTTTAAAAATTTCTCTGGCCTAATTGACACAAAAAATCTCAATCTACAGAGCTACCTAAATTTTATTTAGGTGCTGTTTGGTTATAGTAAAAAAGGGTCTGAATAAGATCCTTTTTAGTTTAAGAAATACATAATCTTTAAGGATGGTTCGGAAACAATGGCAAATGGGAAGGGTTGGATTGATTGTATTGATTGTGCTAATTGTAAATTCATTCAGGATCCTTGGGAGAAGTTCTGCGAAAAATACAAAGTGTTGCTGCCTGGAGAAGAGCTAGAAGGCCTACATACAGTTTGCGCAAAATTTAGCCCAAAGCCTTCAGTTGACTCAATTTTAAACAGTGAAGTTGTGCAAAATACTTCAGGTTCAGATTACTATATTCATAGAAGATCTAGTGCACACTTTAAAAATAAAGAACCGATTCAAATTAAGAATAATATTCTTTATGCTTTTTCATATAATGAGCAAATACTAAGACCATATATTGAATTAAAAAAATAGATTTTATAACCAGTCGTTACCGTATTGGAGCGAAAAGCGATTTGGCTATTCAACCGTTAAAGTAAGTCTTTAACTGCTTCTCGTTCTTCTAGTAGTTCATTCTCGGTTGCTTTCATCATTTCTTGGCTGAAGTCATCAATGCTTAATCCTTGCACTACTTCATAGTTTCCGTTCTTGCAACGTACCGGGAAGGAGTACATTAAGCCTTCGGCAATTCCGTAGTCACCTTTGGAAATAATACCCATGCTGACCCAATCATCACCCTCTGTGTCAAGTGCCCAATTGCGCATGTGATCGATTGCAGCTGATGCAGCCGAGGCAGCAGATGATGCACCTCTAGCGTTAATCACTTCAGCGCCACGCTTTTGTACTCTCGGCATGAATTCATCCTTGTACCAGGCATCATCTACTAAGGACTTGGCATCTTTGCCATCTACGGCGCAGTGACTAATGTCTGGAAATTGTGATAATGAATGATTACCCCATACGATCATTTGTTTAATTTTGGTTACCGGTGAATTAGTTTTAGAGGCGAGTTGGCTAATGGCGCGGTTATGATCTAGTCGCATCATTGAAGTGAACTGGCTCTTGTCTAGATCTGGGGCATTGTTAGTAGCAATCAATGCATTGGTATTGGCCGGGTTGCCGACCACTAACACTTTTACATCTCGCGAGGCATGGTCATTAATCGCTTTGCCTTGTGGTCCAAATATTTTTCCATTTTCACTTAACAAATCAGCGCGTTCCATGTCTTTGGTTCTTGGTTTGGAACCGATCGATAAAACATAATCTACATTTTTAAAGCCTACGCTTGGATCAGCAGTACATATAATGTCTTCCAATAATGGGAATGCGCAATCACGCAGTTCCATTTCAACACCTTCTAGTGCGCCTAATGCAGGAGGAATTTCAATTAACTGTAAAATAATTGGTTGGTCCGCGCCTAGCATGTTTCCAGCTGCAACTCTAAATGCAGCAGCGTAACCTATGTTTCCTGCCGCTCCGGTAATAGCAACTCTTACAGCTTTCTTCATCTTGTGTTCCTTAATCTGGTTGGTGTTGTTTTTCTAAATATTCGTGTGATTGCATTTCAGTCAAGCGGCTAGTCGTTCGCTCAAACTCGGCTTCTAGACGTGTTCCTTCATATAGTTTAGCTGGACTTGCTTCCGCAGACAAAATTAGTTTTACGTTTCTATCATAAAATTCATCTACCATATTAATGAATCTTCTAGCCTGGTCATCTTTGCCATTGAAAATTGGTACATGAGAGATTAGTACAGTATTAAACTGTTTAGCGATGGTAATGTAGTCAGAAGCGCTACGTGGGCCATCACAAATTTCTTTGAAGTCAAACCAAGCTACGGTATCTGTATGTTGAATAGTTTGAATCTCACGCTCATTGATCTTTATTTTCTCCCAAGAAGCTTCTACGCGTTCGTTGGCAAGAGTGAGAAAGTTATGTTTAAGCCATTCACGTGAAGCATCATCGATAGGATGATTGTATACATCGTTGGTTTGTAAAAATTCAAAGCGATGATCTGTTTCACCTTCAAGCTGAATAACCTTGGTGTGGTTTTGTAACAGTTGGATGGTAGGTAGAAAGCGTTCGCGTTGTAAGCCATCTTTGTAAAGCAGGCTAGGCTCTACATTGGAAGTGGCTATTAATGCGACATTATTTTCAAATAACCCTTCGAGCAGTCCTGCAAGAATCATTGCATCACCAATATCATTAACAAAAAATTCATCAAAACATAGTACTTTAGCTTTGGTAGAAAATTCTTTTGCAACCAGCTTAAGTGGATCGGGCTTATCTCTATAATTATTTAGCATTGTATGAGCTTGATCCATGAAACGATGGAAGTGCAGACGTAATTTGTCTTGAAAATGTAAGTTAGAAAAAAATAGATCCATTAAAAAAGTTTTACCACGTCCTACGCCACCCCAGATATATAGACCTTGAATAGTTTTAGTATTTGACTTGCGCGATAAAAGCGTTGTGAAACGATCTATAATGGTTGAATCGTCAGGGTTATCGGCACTGAGTTCATCGTGCAGAATTTGCAAAGCTTGGATTACTTTTCTTTGGCTGGGGTCTTCTACAAGCTGGTCACTATCTAGTAGTGCTTGGTAAACGGATTCAATCATTATTATATTTTTATTATTTAATACAGCCAAGAAAATTGTCTGAATAGGTTATCTGACCAGAACATCTGACCAGAAGATTTCACTAGAACATCTGAATCAAAAAATCTAAACGATGTATTCAGTTCTTCGGCTAATCAAACAGTATAAATAGAATTTGGAAGAGATGGATTGAATGTATCTCTAATCTATTTGATTTGTATAAATATTAACCACCTGGGTTGACTAGGTCTGTAATAGAGTCAAAACATGTAAAGTAATCAGCTAGGTTGGATGATATTTATACTATTAATTGTCACTAATGTGCCCAAAATTGTCGAAATCTAAGTAAATCTTACCTATAGGAATCAAGCCTTGATTAGATAAGCTCTTGAAAACTATAAAAATGGCTGTTTTGGCATCAAATATGCTTACTTATAAGTGAGCCTCTCAACATGAAGCAGATATCCTCTATTTGTCTTAATGTTGTTATTCTCGACTCCTCCTGGATTCGGCCGTCTTTTTAAGACGGCCTTTTTTTTAGTTAAAACAACAGCTTAACTAAAAATAAAGTGTCACTTCTTAAAATCTACAACGTTCGATTTTTCAAAGTTGCCACTACTTGCCGCTAGTGCCTTTTCTAAAATGTCGCCATCGTCTTTGTTTACCAAAGCATGGGCATACGTAGAAAGTAGGGTATCGACCTTTTCACGAAGCCGCGAGGCAACGCTAACCGGGTTCATACCATTAGCTAATAACGAACTCGCGTGTGCGTGTCTGAATTCGTGTGGGGTGATGTTGGCGTAACGTGTACCTTTAAGAAAATACTTTAGCCGCTGACCTAATGTGCCGGGGCGTAGTGGAAGTGTCGGCTCTTTTGGATCGCCCAATATGAACCACTCCGAACTAGCCGGGGTATCGTGTATTAGTTTAGCGTCATTGGCTTGCATCTCTTGGTGATGAGCTAAAACGTCGGTAACTTCAGATCGTAACGATACCCAACCCTGTGAAAGCTCCGTTTTCGGGTCGGTCACTTCGCGAGCATCGTTAGCAGTTTCGTGAATCCAAATTTTACCGCTAGCCTTAACAAAGTTAGACCACTTCAAAGCGCACGCTTCACCACGGCGTAGACCCGTATTCCATAAAAGAAAACAAGCAAGCCACGTTTCATAATGTGGTTTAAGTAATTCTAATATTTCGTTCGCGTCATTGGGCGATAATACGTGTACACCTTTAATAAAGCTTTCATCGGCACCGAGAGGGCGCTTACCTTTGTATTTATGTATACCTTTGGGTGGCTTAACGTCGTTACACGGATTACTAGGAATCAAGTTATTTTTAACCGCGTTTTCTAGTGCCGTAGTAAGCGTGCTTAACACGAAACCCTTTGTGCGGTCGCCTAGTGGCTTTAATTCTCGCTTATCGCCACGGTCCAACGCTGTTAAATTATTAATGAATGATTGAATCATATAAGGCTCTAGCTTTTGTAGCTGGACATCGCCTATACCTAAATTTATATGCTCCAAATGTATTTGGTAGCGCTCTTTAGTAATGTGCTTAATGCCGGTTAAGTTATCAATCCATGTATTCATGAATTTCTTAACCGATGTTTTACTATTTAGAACGAAAGTGCCGTCGTGTAATTTAGCACGCTCTATATCGCGTAAGCGTAAAGCTTCCGCTTCACTTGAACATGTTTGCCACTTAATGCCTTTAGGGCTTGTTACTTTAAATTGGTAAGTACGGCCGCGTTTACCTTCGCGAACCCGTAGCCCTTTGCTGTTAAACCAGCGTTCACCTATTTTTCGTTTACGATTTGCCATTGTTTTAGTCCTTTATGTGAACATTCTATATTCATAGAACATTTTTTCACCTTCTTTTATGAGGGTGTCTTTCCATTTAGCTTTAAAATTTTCCTCGGCGTATTCCTGAAGGGCTTCCCAATCAGCATCGCCGTTATAATGTTTATTCTTTGATAGTGTTTTCTTGAGCGCTTTTAAATCGGCTTGCTGTTTCCTGTGGCGTACCGTTTTATGGTAATCACAGTATATATTGTCACTTCTATTACCAATAACAGGGCCAACTAACTCATAACATTCTTCATCGAATGCACAAAAAATATTGTGCTCTAAAAAGATGTCATCTTGATAATTTTTTAAGTAAGCGACAATCATAAAATAATCTATTAATGTTTTTGGTTCAGCTACCGGCACTTGGCCTAGCGTGACTTCACATTCAGGTGATAGTGTTTTTTCTATCATCGCTTTAAGGTTTTCGTTTTTTCTAGCTCTAGGCTTTGATGGTTTACTTTTAATATCATCCCAAACTAGTAGTTTTTTCTGAGCGGCTTCTAAATCTTCAGTGGTCACACCCAAGTAATTAAGCTCTCTATATAAGCCATCAGTGTAGCCAGTAGGGGAGCCGAACGTTGCTAGGTAATTTTCTACGTCATCAGTCTTTTTCAAATCTAATCGAATGAATGCTTCGTAACCGCTGTACGGGTTAACGTCATCGCGCTTTTCATTTGGGTAAGTGTTCTCACCATCCATTTCATAGTGAGCGCCAAAATAGCCCACAAGACCGCCCGCTGGCTTATAGGTAGCCTCATCGCAGCGTAGCCACTTAAAGCTATCGAGCTTTAACGTTATTTGTCGTTCACCTAGTTCCATAGTTTCATTCTCTTTAATTCGTTGCACCAGTCTATATCAAACTATTCACGAAGTCTAGCCAATAAGTAAACAATAAGTAAGAGATAAATTAGTCGATAGCTCTTTCTTATCCGTTGCAAAATGAAGAAACACACTATAAATCAAGTAGATATAAATATTTCCCGTTTTGTTATATTTAGTGGGCCACCATTTATTAAACAAAAGATACATAAGAGGTATCAAACTATGAACGAAATCACAGTACAGAGCAAGCCAGATGAGGTCTTAGCGTACAGCGTGCGACAAGTGGCCAATATGCTCAATTGCTCGCCAAACACCATATACGGGCTTGTGAGGGACAAGAAGCTTCCAAGCATCCAATTATCGACTAAAGAACGGCAAACAATCCGCATTCCACGGGTTGCGGTCGATGAATTAGTCGCTCAATCCATTAACGCCATTAAGGAGTAATCGATATGGGAATGACTCACTACTTAAACGGTTTACGTGGCGACGTGCAGGGCGTGACGTTTGCACCGCAACATCGTGAAGATGTTATGGAGATCGTTAGAAAAGGTCCACGAATACAAACTATGTATATGTGTACGGTTCACGCGGGCGATTACGCAATCGCGGCACCGGGTAATAGGGCAACTAACTGCCGGTCGCAGGGTTACTTAAACGTAATTTACGGCGAAGCACCCGAACACATGCCTAAAGACAAGATAACCAAATACAGACTTGGTGATCGTGAATTTAACTATTGGTCAATTCTCGTGTGGTCTGAAAACTATATAGAAGAACCGATTGAATTAGAAAAAAGCCTTATCGCTAAAACAAACGTTGATCTAATTCACGACGATTTCGATGTATACCGTTATATACAGTTCGATTCAGTTGAGGCCATTGGTTTAGCGGGTGAACGATATGACCGTAACCAAGTTGATGACTTTGTTAAGTGGACGCTAAAACACATGACAGCATTAGGTCTTGAATGTGACATCGAATTAACGAGTACTCAAATTAATGGTGATGAAGTTGAAACCAAAGCTTTCAGTGCAAAACAATTCGCGCCAATGCGTAACTTCATTTTTAGATCATACGATCAATACTTAAATGTAGGCACTGACTTTGTTATTAAGTCTCACAAGCAAATCGGTGATAAAGCACCGGCTACTAGCCTCGGTCCATTATTAACAGTTGTTAAAAACGAAAGTGATGCCGATGTTTCGCTTAATCAAGCTAACGGCGAAGTTTTTCTTAAATTAAATACTGAATTAAACCCACAAGCTAAAAGTGCAAAAGCATTATATATGCCGGGTATTCCCATTCAAATTAAAGATAAAGACGAACATTTAGTTACCTACAAGCTGATTAAGTAAAGGATTACTTTCGTGCGCGAAAAAACAATAAGAAAAATTCTTATTAAATCTAACGATACATTTAAGAAAAAGAGAAAGGCAAACATGACCGAGCTTAAAGCACTCATGGAACTTGCAAAGAATGGGCTTAAATATCCGTTTGAAGGTTGCGAGTACTCAACAGAGACAGTCAATGTATTTAGAAATGATAATAATGTGGTTTGGCGATATATACCATCCAGTCCTTTTGTAGGTCAAGTACAAATAAATGATATTATTGCTTTTGAAAAGCTTATTTCTAAAGAGCAAAAAGTTATAGAAACCATTATTGCTTATAATTCTATGTTGGTTCGTTATAAATTTATGTTTAATTATTATGAACATTATAAATACAAAGACAGTTTTTCTAATTCTGTTGATAGACTAAAGGAGTTATATGCTGAAAGAAAAGTTTTAAAAGAGTCAACTTCAAAAGTTTGGAATATCCCAGTTTGTTATGATCTGCAATTTGGTTTAGATTTAG
>JAVJHY011906488.1:0-33217 GCA_035593235.1 Phascolosoma agassizii
CAATGCTCAAGCCGCTCAATATCTGCATCAACCATTAAGTTCACAAGGCTTTCAAAACTCATCTCTGGCTCCCAACCAAGTTGCGCTTTCGCTTTAGAGCAGTCCCCAACAAGCAAATCGACCTCTGCTGGACGAATAAATCTCTCATCAATCTCAACGTAATCCTGCCAATCAAGGCCACAACGAGCAAACGCGACCTCAACCAATGAACGCACGCTTTGAGTTTTACCCGTAGCAATAACGTAGTCCTCTGGATTATCTTGCTGTAGCATCAGCCACATCGCCTTTACGTAATCTCCAGCAAACCCCCAATCTCTCTGGGAATCTAAGTTTCCTAGCTTAAGTTTTTTCTCATAACCAAGTTTAATCCGCGCCACGCCATCTGTAACTTTACGTGTTACAAATTCTAAACCACGTCGCGGAGACTCATGATTAAATAAAATCCCTGATACAGCAAAAATATCGTAACTTTCACGATAATTTACAGTAATGTAATGCCCATAACACTTAGCAACGCCATAGGGGGAGCGAGGATGAAACGGAGTTAGCTCCGTCTGTGGAGTCTCTCGAACCTGGCCATACATTTCAGAACTAGAAGCCTGGTAAAACTTGATTTGAGGATTTACCAAACGAATAGCCTCAAGAACTCTGGTAACTCCAATAGCGGTAAATTCACCGGTGAGCACAGGCTGTTCCCAACTTGTCGGAACAAAACTCTGAGCCGCTAAATTATAAACCTCATCGGGATTAACATCGTTTAACAAACTAATAATAGATAACTGATCTAGTAAATCCCCCTGGCGGAGTTCAATACGTTCACGTAAGTGACTAATACGCTCAAAATTCTCACTAGACGACCTTCGTACCATTCCGGCAACTCGATACCCTTTTGATAGCAAAAATTCAGCCAAATAAGAACCATCCTGGCCAGTTATACCCGTGATTAGAGCTACTCGTTGTTTCATACTTATTTACCAATACGACTTAAGCCCACTGGGACTGGGGCATTACAATAGTTCAGTTCTTCTTTTGCGCGACAGTTCTTCCACCACTTTTTTCACATCTTGAACGTTATCGCGATGACATACTAACACAGCGTCATCAGTTTCTACGACAATTACGTTATCTAAGCCAACCCCTGCAATAAATCTTTTGTTAGAGACTATAACAGAATCATTACAATCTAACACAAGCGAATCACCAGAGACTACATTTCCATTGGTATCACCATCACCTTGTTGCTTCAAACAATCTGCCCATGCCCCCCACGAACCAACATCACTCCACTGAAAAGTCTCCCCTGGTAACATTACAGCATTATCAACCTTCTCCATAACACCAGAGTCAATCGATACTGGATGAATTTCTGAAAAAATCGTACTTACTGATTCTAGTTCTCGCTCACTACCCAGGACTTTCTCAATAGCTCTCAACTGTTGACCTAGCTCCGGCAAACAACTATCAATTGCACTCAACACAACACTTGGACGCCAGACAAACATACCACTGTTCCAAAAATAATCTCCAGAATCAATATATTTCTTTGCTGCCTCTAGATTAGGCTTTTCCACAAAGCGAAGTATTTTGTGTGCAAAGTTAATATTTTGAGCAAGTTCCCTTTTCTCTACTTGTATATATCCATATCCTGTCTCAGGAACTTGTGGTTTGATTCCAATTGTAACCAACAGATCCTCACTCCTGGCTACATCAACGCCAATGCGCAAAATCTCAAGCACCTTTTCGTTATCAGTAATATAATGATCTGCCGGCAAACAAATCATTGGCACATCACCAACCGTTTTTAAGATCTGCACAGCAGCAAACCCTATGCAAGGTGCAGTATTTCTTCCCATTGGCTCAGCAAGAACAGCAACCCCCGGTAACTGAAGCTCAACGAGTTCACGCTGACTCTCTCCCGCTACAATCAAAACCCCCTGTCGTGAAGTAAGACTCTCAACCCGTTGAACCGTGGATTGTATTAAGCTCGCCTTCTCAACACCTAAAGATAAGAATTGTTTGGGATAACTACGCCTACTTGCCGGCCAAAAACGCATCCCCTGCCCTCCTGCCATAACGACAGCAACGGCTTTTAAATCGTCTGAAAGTTCACCAAATAGAACCCTACCCACTCTTCTATCTACCCTCTACTTCAGTGCTGCCAAATGCGCACTAAGCCCATCACGCCAAGATATGCACTCTTCATTGAGAAAACTTTCAAGCTTTGCTACATCAAGAGTCGAGAACGAAGGACGAGAAGCTATCCTACCTAACTGGTCGGTAGATTGCCTATTAATAGTAATACTAGCTGAACCATCTACCCCACGCGTTTGAAGAAATATTTCCGTTGCAAATTCGTACCAACTAATATTACCTCGAGAGGTAGCATGAAAAGTACCTCTGGCTCCAAGCTCTATAAGACGAATGAGCTTATCAGCTAACCAGCCGGTCCAGGTTGGAGATCCAACCTGGTCATCCACTACCCGAAGCTCATCTTGCTGTGCACCTATGCGCAGTAGTGTTTCGACAAAGTTGGGACCATTAATTCCATGCAACCAACTTGTCCTTACTATCAAATGCTGGTCAGGCAGAAACCTTTGAACTAGCTCCTCTCCATAGAGCTTGCTCTTAGCGTAAACACCCTCTGGTTGCGGCAAATCATCTTCAGTAAACGGAGTCCTCTCGCCATTATCTGTGCTGACACCACCAAAAACGTAATCAGTAGACATATGCAGCAGAGCAGCATTATTGCACTTAGCGGCTTGCGCAAGATTTCCAACAGCGACACCATTAACAGCAAACGCTATGTCTGGATTCTCCTCAGCTGCATCCACATTGGTATAAGCTGCGCAGTTAACTATCCAATCAGGTCGAAAATCTGCAACAGCTGTAGAAACATCTTTCGCCTTCGTTATATCAAGCCTATGAACAGTCATCCCGTGAGTTTGACCACCACGAACGTCTGTCAACTCAATCGTAAGGTTTCTTGTGCGTAACTGCGCAATAAGATCCCACGCGAGCATCCCCCGCGCACCGATTACCATTATTCTCGACGTATTAAAATCCACCTAGCTAATAATCCTCTAAGTCCTTCAGTTACTAACTAATTAACCGCGCAATCCTGAAGTCGTGTTTCATAGTACTTTCTATAAAAGTCCTGATACTCTCCTGTTTTCACCGCCTTCCACCACTGTGAATTATCAACATACCACTCTATGGTTTTCTGAAGACCTTCACCAAAAGTTACCTTTGGCTCCCAGCCGAGCTGAAGCTTAAGTTTTGAAAAATCAACTGCGTAACGTCGATCGTGGCCAAGTCGATCCTCTACATACCTAACAAGCGTTTCTGGCTTACGAAGGAAATTCAAAATTTCCTTCGTAACTTGGTCATTTGCAACTTCACTCTCAGGCTCTCCTCCTATGTTATAAACCTCCCCAGGGTTTCCACCCTTAAGAATTAACATCAAGGCCCTTGAATGATCGTCAACATGAAGCCAACTACGCACATTTTTACCATCTCCATACAATGGCAATGGTTCATCGTTAAGAGCATTGGTGATAAATAAAGGAATCAATTTCTCTGGAAACTGAAAAGGCCCATAATTATTGGAACATCGCGACACTAAAACATGCTGACCATGTGTTTGGTAGCTAGCAAGTACAAGCAAATCAGCTGCTGCTTTTGATGCAGAGTACGGACTATTGGGATGCAAAGGGGTATCCTCCGTAAAACGTCCTTCTGGACCCAAAGAACCGTAAACTTCATCTGTAGACACCTGAAGATATTTAGCTATTCCCGCCTTTCGCGCATTGTCAAGCAACACTTGAGTGCCTTCAATATTGGTGCGAACAAACGAAAGAGAATCAACGATTGAACGATCGACATGGGATTCTGCCGCAAAATTAATTATTGCGTCGATTTGCTCTTCCTCCAGAAGAGTGCTCACTAGTTGACTATCGCGAATATCCCCTTTGACAAAGCGGTAGTCGAACCTTTCTTCAAGCCCATGCAAATTAGCAAGATTTCCCGCATATGTAAGTGCATCAAGAACCACAATTCGCTGAACTTTGAACTCCTGCCCCTTCGCTTCAAAAAGCCAACGTACAAAGTTCGAACCAATAAAACCAGCACCACCTGTTACTAAAAGATTCATATCAAATACCAACTATACTAAACTCACTACAACTCTAAATGATTTGCCCCACTTTCAGCTATTAAATTAGCAGCCCTAAGAAGTGACTCAAAAGTGCCTGCATCAGTCCACCACCCATCGAGAACATCATACGTGAGAGCACCCTTGCGAATATAAAGATTGTTTACATCCGTAATTTCGAGTTCTCCTCTAGCAGAAGGCTCAAGGTTGTTAATGAACTCAAATACCTTTGAGTCATAGAAATAAATTCCTGTAACGGCCAAATTACTCTTCGGGTCAGTTGGCTTCTCAACAATTCGAGTTACCTTACCACCTTCTACTTCCGCAACACCAAATCGCTCGGCATCGTGAACTTCCTTTAACAAAATCTTTGCACCGCCCCCTTGCTTACGATAGCTTTCTGCCGCGACACTTATATTTCCCTGAATAATATTGTCTCCCAAGACTACACAAATCGGCTCACCCGCTGAAAAATACTCAGCAAGAGAAAGCGCATCTGCAATACCACCCTCCCCCTCCTGATAACTATAATTTAAATGCTTTAGCCCAAAGCCACTGCCATTACCGAGAAGCTTCAAGAAATCCCCTGCAAATTGACCACCAGTAACAATCAAAATATCGGTAATGCCCGCATTGATTAGAATCTGCAATGGGTAATATATCATAGGCCGATCGTAAACTGGCAGCAGGTGCTTATTTGTAACCAAAGTACAAGGTTGAAGCCTACTTCCCAAACCACCCGCAAGGATTATTCCTTTCATTGTTTTCCTTTCTTAGTTCTCATCTGTTCTTCTAGCAAAGAGTGAATTTGAAAGCTCCCCTAAGCCGACTAGTGTAACCGTAAATAATAACTTAGTTTCATCTGGATTCAGCCTATCAGACAGAAGCACATCAAATAACCAACAGTTACAGCTGCTAGAATAGCGCATCCCAACTCGATTCTCAATAAACTCTCTTTCCAGATCATCATAACGCGCATAGTAGCCAATCTTCCAATTGTCACTCATACGAAGCTCTACACTAGACTCAAGCTGTCTAACTTGTTCATCTACAAAGCTAAGACGAGCTCTAACCCTATCTCCTCTCTTATCGAGCAGCTGCGTAGCAATACTATATGCACTGATGTCTTGCTCCTCTACGTCAATATCACTACCAGCCTCAAAGCCAATATACCCGTTTGGGTATACTTCTAAATCCACACTTAAATCGCTTAAAGAGCTGCGTTCGGATTCGACAGCTTTGCGATTCTCTAATACATCAAAACTCTGTAATAACCTGAGCGTTGCAATCTCCTGTATCTCCGCCCTTCGAAGACTGATATCTGAATTAAAGTTGCTGCTTAACAGATCTGTTCCAAACAGCTTTTCCATTGGACTACCAACCCTCAGGCTTTCTAAATCATCCACCTCGGGAGTAGCCTCTTCTATGCCATAAAGGTACTCATTTCGAGAGTCGAAGCGAGCAAAAAGCCGCTGCACAATCCCATAAGACACATAGCTTTGCTCAACTAAACGATCCCCTGAATCAAACTGCGGATTACTGCTTTGCCCAACAAATGGCACAAAATGATAATTCACTATAGGTTGAACCGTATGCTTCATCCGAGAGAGCTTTCTCTTACGACCATAAGTTCCAAGCTCAGCAATTCTTTTTAACATACTGTCATTCGGGATATCATAAATCCTCTCAACAACTGTTGATATTTCTGCATCGAAATCAGGCACAACTCGATCGGTAGAAGACTCCAATTCTCCCACTTCAGCCGCTTCTCCCGCTTCAGCCGAAGAGTCCGTAACCTCATTTTCATCAAGTCGGTAAAGATTCCCTACTACTCCTGTGGCTAATTCTACGTCAAAGTAATTTTTATAATGAAATGGTATTTTTAACTGCTCTCTAGCTTCCAGTCTCAAACCATCAAAACCTTTGCGCCTCGTGAAATTCACCGCCTCCAAGTTACTAGACACGATTAACTTTGCTCCAAGCGCATTCTCCCCAAAAGGCCTAAACCGGTTTATTCCCCCAATGGTGAGTTCAGGGAGTCGTTGAAATACAACATCGTCATCAGTCACAAGTGCTTGGTTAAACTCAGCCGCGAGGTCAGCAGAAAAAGCCCCAAGCCCTGTTCGCACAAGACCACGTGAGGTAACGTATCTGGCATTAAAAGGCGCTATTTTGTCATTCTCAAATTCACGCAAAAACAAGTCATCACTAACAAACTTTCCATTAACAATCACTTGTATCGGCAACAAATCAGTCTCCGGCCGCCAAGTTTGATCTAAGTAACCTGCAAAGCGACCGGCATCCAAACTCGGATCATCTAAACCAGAAATATCGGTGCCCTGCAAATCACCATCGCGAGCAGATTCATCAAAATAAATGCCACCAAGTTGCAAAGTATTGTTTGCCGAAAAAATCTTTCTAAACTCCACTTCCCCACCATAACGAGAGCTCGTCTCAATAATAGGGGTAAGAGTTAAATCGGTAGACTCATCTATAGCCCAATAGAATGGAAGCTCAAATTCATAGCCACTCTCCTTCCCCAATCCAAACGTAGCAGGCAAAAATCCCGTCTGTCTCTCAGATTTCACGGGAAACATAAGATAAGGCGTATAAAAGATCGGCACATCATAAACGCGAAGAGTCGTTGCATGAGCGACTCCATAACCCTCGCGTGAAATATTTACATCTTCAGCCTGCAAACTCCACGGAACACACTCTTCTGAATCCGGACAGTGACAGGTTGTAAGTGACGCATTATGAAAATTAAAAGCTTCTCCACTCAATTTCTCAACTTCCTCTGCCTGCACATGATACCCGGCTTCATCACCTTCAAACTGGATATCAGCCTTATGCAACGTCCCTGTCACGGTATTTAGATTAATCTCCGCAACATCTGCTAAAACAGTTCCAGTGGGATCACTGAATCTAACATCTCCGGTCAGCACAGCATCTTTGGTCTCAATATTGAGATTTCCACTCTGTGCTTCAAAAACATTAGGCCCAGCCGTTACCGTTAAACCTCCTTCGGCATGTATAGAATTTTGCTCCGGGTCGAAATTAATCGATGGCGCATCGATATCAAAAGAAAGATTCCCATCTAAATTCGCAACGCCGCTTTCTCGGCGCTTAGCTTTTTCTCTTCTTTTTTGTTCCTTTTTTCTTTTATCCTTCTTATATTGGTCTTCGATAAAAAGGTATTTTTTGTTTGGCGGCTCCACCTGCGCCTCTGCATTTAAAGGGGCAAGACACACTGGAATACTCCCCAGCATCAGCCCAATAGAAAGAATGAAAAAAATTAAACGGCTTAACATCTTGGTGATAGTAATCCCAGTAAATTGGATAGAGTTTCCTTCAGATCATGTCTATTTGCTATAAAATCAATCATCCCATGCTCTAGTAAAAACTCGGAACGTTGAAAACCAACAGGCAACTTCTTACGAATGGTTTGTTCAATAACTCGTGGTCCTGCAAAACCTATAAGCGCATTAGGTTCTGCAATGATTATATCACCCTGCATAGCAAAAGAAGCGGCAACTCCACCAGTAGTTGGATCGGTTAAAACCGAAATATACAGTAGTCCTTCTTGTGCCAAACGTGACAGAGCCGACGAAACCTTTGCCATTTGCAGGAGGGAATATATACCCTCCTGCATCCTAGCTCCTCCCGATGATGAGAGAATCACAACAGATTTACGCTCTCTGACTCCAACCTCCACCATCCGAGCAAGCTTCTCCCCAACCACAATCCCCATACTTCCGCCCATGAAACTGAAATCAAACAGTGCGAGAACCAATTGGTGCCCATTTATTCGCGCACGACCTGTTCTAACAGCCTCCTGGGCACCACTAGATTTAGCAGCTCGCTTGAGCCTGTCCTTATATCGAACCGTATCCTTGAAATTTAAAGGATCATTCGTCTTTAGTGAAGAATCTAACTCATCAAAAGAATTCCTATCGCACAACATTCGAATGCGTTGCTTTGAGGACAAACGAAAATGATAGTCACACTTCGGACATACCATTAAGTTGCGCTCAAGCTCTCTACCATAAATAATCTCTAAACAACCCCGACATTTTGTCCACAACCCTCCAGGAAGCTGTAGCCGTTCTTTCTCATCGGAGATTGGTTTAGGTGCTCTTACTCGTGAAAACCATGCAGTCATAACTGAGGATAATTGTATTAGATTAATATTTACTACTTTACTTAGCCCGCCAACCTATACCTCATTCTACTATCACTTTCCACAGAGCAAACAAGAGTAGACGTTTAAAGAGCAAATCACTAAGGTTTAGGGCTTTGAACATTTCTGATTATTGAGTTAGAAAAGAGAAATGGCGACACTAAATGATATTACCGACTGGCTGTCCGTAGAACTAGAACTTGACAAATTCAGTGACAGTAGCCTCAACGGACTCCAGGTTGAGGGCGCTTGCGAGATTAGAAAAATTGCGTCTTCTGTCGACGCTGCACTTAGAACAGCAGAATTGGCCAAAGACGCTAATGCTCAATTGCTCCTGGTTCATCACGGTATTTTTTGGAAGAAGCCGTTATGTGCAACAGGCGCCCATAAGCAATTGCTCAAAACTCTTTTTGCTGGTGACATTGGATTATACGCGGCACACCTTCCGCTCGACGCTCATCCACAATATGGCAATAATTTTTCGCTCGCTCGGCTCTTACAACTCGAGCAGCTAGAACCTTGCATAACTTACGGCAGTCAAAAAATTGGGTGCAAAGGAAAAAATTCGTCGAACTTATCCTTACTGGACATCAAAAACCAGTTATCGCACCAGCTATCGCAACTTTCCGGCGCCGATGCAAATATGTTGTGCCTCAACTTCGGCCCAGAGATTCCAAAATCGGTATGCATAGTAAGTGGTGCTGGCTCGGATGCCCTGTCGTCATACGAGATAGAGGGCTTTGATACATTTATCACTGGAGAGCCTCGCCAGTTTGCATACCATTTCGCCAAAGAAAATAATTTGAATGCTATATTTGCTGGCCATTATGCAACCGAAGTTATTGGCGTTTCGAAACTCGGCAAAGCGATTGCCGATAAGTTTTCAGTGGAATATACATTTATTGACTGCCCAACCGGCATATAATTCACATATCTAATAATAACTGAAGTATTATGAAGTACCTTGACGAAATTACTCTAACGAATAAGCGTGTATTTATCCGAGCTGACCTCAATGTCCCGTTAACAGAGAACAACACGGTCGCTGACGATACGAGAATTCGCTCTGCTCTAGAGTCTATCGAGTATGTCCTAAATAATGGGGGAACGGTTGTATTAGCCTCTCATCTAGGTAGACCAAAAGGCACTCGAAATGTTTCTCTAAGCCTTGCGCCTGTTGCCGACCATTTAGCCAAATTATTGAAGGAAAAGGTCTCTTTTGCCAACGACTGTATTGGAGATGAAGTGGAAGAACGAGCCGCACAACTTCAAGCAGGAGAAATCCTACTGCTTGAAAATCTGCGTTTTCATGCAGAAGAAAAAGAGAACAGCCCTGAATTTGCTAAGAAGCTTGCAAGCAATATAGATGTTTACGTTAATGATGCCTTTGCTACAGCTCATCGCAAACACGCTTCAACGGTAGGAATTACGAACTACGTCGAAACATGTGTTGGAGGATTCACCCTCAAAAAAGAATTGGATTTATTTTCGCGAGCATTCGATAATCCCACACGTCCACTGGTAGCAATATTTGGAGGTTCTAAGGTCTCAACTAAAATGGAGGCAATTAGACATGTTGCGAAACAGACTGATAAGATTCTTATTGGCGGAGCTATGGCAAATACTTTTTTTGCCGCATTGGGACTATCTATTGGAAAGTCTCTCTATGAGCCCGAACAAGTAGAAAACGCCAAGGAAATCAGTGACTTCATTGATAACTCTCTATGCGAACTCGTGCTTCCCATTGATGTGGTTGTAGCAAAAGAACTCGCTAACAATGCGCCCACTGAAGTTGTAGATATACACTCTATCGCGTTAGATAAAATGGCTTTAGACATTGGTCCTAAAACATCAAGTTTGTTTCAGGAGTCACTAAGCAACGCTAAAACCATCGTCTGGAACGGGCCTCTTGGCGCATTCGAGCATAAGGGGTTTGAACGTGGCACTTACGCGATGGTAGAAGACGTGGCAAAAAGCTCTGCACTTACTGTTGTAGGAGGTGGGGACACCGATAGAGCACTACACGAACAAAATGCTTTTGACAAAATTGACTTCGTATCTACAGGAGGAGGAGCATTCTTAAAACTGCTAGAGGGAAAAGTTCTCCCAGCGGTAGAAGCTCTTAAGTTTAAAGGTTCGTGTCTATAGTGATAGAGACTGATACCACTGATAGAATACTTTTATGCCTTGCGCAAAAGTAGTCTGTGGTTCATATGAGAGTTTCTCGCGCGCTTTAGTAATATCTGCGTAGGTAATTTCGACATCGCCAGGTTGTGGGGACTCATTAATGATATTGAGCTCTTTGTTACTCACATCTCTCATAATATCCAGCACTTCATTCAAAGATACTGTCTTAGAGTTACCGAGATTAAAAATTTCGTAACCAAAAACGCGATCGATGGCATTAACAAACCCTAGTACAAAATCATCAATAAAAGTATAATCCCGTCGACTAGTTCCATCACCAAACTTTCGAATATGCCCTCCAGTCACTGCCGCTTCAATAAATAACCAAGGAGCCATATCGGGACGCCCTCTAGGCCCATAAACAGTAAACGGCCGAACTACGTTTACGTTAAGTCCATACAAATGATGATATGTATACCCCAATACTTCAACTGCCTTTTTTGTAGCTGCATATGGGGAAATGGGTCGATCTGTAGCAGAATCATCCTCTCTAAACGGAACTTGCTTAGAACTACCATAAACAGAAGAGGAGGATGTTAAGACAAAATTCTCTACCTTGTGCTTGCTAGCCAACTCGAGAAGATTTAAAGTTCCCTGAACATTTGCTCGCTCATAAATAAATGGATTCTCAATCGATGGTCTAACCCCTGCTCGAGCCGCTAAATGTGCTACATAACTAATTTCGCCATTTTGAAAAAGACCTTCTAATCTATCAAAATCAATAATGTCACATTGGACAAAGGAAAATTCAGAAAACTTCCTTAAAAGCTCAACATTACTCTCTTTTAACACCAAGGAATAATAATTGTTCAAGTTGTCAATACCAATGACACTATCTCCACGCGCCAGAAGTGCTTGCGCTACATGAGAACCAATAAATCCCGCTACTCCAGTGACTAAGATAGTGGCCATACAACCCTGATATGATTTCTGCGTTATTCTTGTCGGCTTTGTCGGACTGCAAGAGCCTTCACGTGCCGTAAGCTCGTCTACTGCAAATAAAAATACACGCACTTAGTTACATGAATTTCATTTCAGGGCAAAGTATAGTAGAAAGGCATAAGAAGTGTCTACCTCAGGTATAGTCGAATCTGGATTGATGTAGTTCACAAATTATTTTTTCATATCTTCATATCACTTCCTAGTTTTTGTTTGCTAGTAGAGTAGAGGAAAATGCGACTACTTTGTCTTTCAAGTGTATTTTAGTTGCGCGGTTTTTCTCTTAATTACATTTGATTATAGAATGAAATCGTATTAACTAGTATAAGGTGAGTTTGGAGCTCCCACTTACATAATCTAAATTACACACTCGCAATTGCTGCTCATTACCATTAGAACTACTTGTATTATGAGATTAGACTTAGTTATATTGTCTATCACGCTTACTTTTGTGTGTATTTCTTTCTACATTAGATTGACCACTAGTTTCTGGCTGGACGAAACAGCTACGGTATGGATAATCAGTCGTGGTTGGCTAAATGCACTACTTAACACAGGACCTTTTCCGTCTCATCCGCCATACTACGTTGCGCTCTCAATTTGGCAATCAATCTTTGGCAAAAGCGAAATAAGCTTGCGATTGCCATCATTTTTATTCTCATTGCATACAGCTTTACTGCTCTCAAGAATATCTCAACTATCAATTAAATCTCATAATCCATTGTCTAGAACTATGTGGACCTTTGTAGGACTAGCAATGAATACAGCTTTCTTAGACCTCGCTTGTCAGGCAAGACCTTATGCTTTTGGACTGTGGCTTGCTTGCTTTAGCATATATACACTGCTTCGTTTTATTATAACAAACCAAACATATACATTACTTATTAGTGGGACACTTTCTCTACTCGCGTGTTTGGCTCACCCATTCTTTTGCTCACTTCTCGTAATCAACGCGGTTATAGTTTACTTATGGAACTATAGAGACTACCAGCCAAAACGTATACGTAATAAGGCAACTTTATCACTTTTTACAGTCTTATTTGCTTATATTCTTCTCTATAAAGCAATTGGCATTTACAATACCAGTAGAGTCTCAGCTTCTTATTCATTCATGTCAGCACATGGTAGTATAAGTTTTTTTCAATTAGTAGAAAACTTTCTGTATAGTGTGAGATTCCTATTTGCTGCGTTGTTGTTACTCCTGTTTTTTTCTGTGGTACGTTCTAATCTACCTCACAAAAACCCCTCACTCCTCGTTAAGCTTTTTGTCTCACAATTACTTGATCGCAACGTAATGTGTATAGCTTGCTGGATTTTCACTCCATTCATTGTTGTAACCTTCATTTCTGTGCTATATGATGTACCGCTAGCTGCTCTGCATAAATATACATATCTATCCGTAGGTGGATTCGCTATTGCTTTGTCTGTTCTTTTGGATAACGTATATCGTCGCAATAATAAGGTTGTAGTATTAATTTCTTATTGTATTTTATTACTTGGAATATCCAAATCAAATTCTTTCATATGGGCGGAACAGTGGCGTGAGGCAAGCAACTATATTAAGGAAACATTAGATGGAGAACAAGGTTATGTATTTGTATGGGCAGGACACCCTGAGTCATTAGCCAATCAACATCTAATGAACAAAGAACACCTCGACGCCTGGGCCTCTCCTGCTGTTTCTTACAATCTCCATGAAGTATCTAAAGTCTATCCCATCTCTATTGTCGACAAAAACAAACGTTTCTCTCCTCATGTTGAAAAAGCTCTAGTTGATAGCTCTAGACTAGCATCTCCTGTCTTTCTACTACTTCGCGGTGTATTTCAAGGAAATGAGAGTTCTGATTTTATTAAACCTTATAAGAAATTTTACGAATCTCATGATTATACCCTAAACGAGATGAAAACTTTCAAAGCTGTAACAGTAGTATACTTCAAAAATAACAGGCACGAAACCCACAGGAACACGGAGCATTAGCTCGCTTGTAAGTGCACCATTCTCAAATAGCCATAATGAACATAAAAACAAAATTTACGTACAAGTCATGACGTAGTCATTACCTTAGGACCTGCCCTAAGATCTATTTCACGACGG
This sequence comes from Phascolosoma agassizii, assembly GCA_035593235.1. Classification (NCBI taxonomy): domain Eukaryota; kingdom Metazoa; phylum Annelida; class Sipuncula; order Phascolosomatiformes; family Phascolosomatidae; genus Phascolosoma; species Phascolosoma agassizii. Next base: position 13,552 of record JAVJHY011906488.1, read on the forward strand.
CTAAATAAAATATTAGTATAGTTACCGTGTTTAAACGATGCACTTAGTATGGTTTCATGTTCTACTTCTTCTAGTGAACCATTTTTATGCATCTTATACGGGATAAACTGTCGATCCTTAAAAAAAGTCAGTAGTGCTTCCGGGTTAAGCTGCATATCTATAGCCTCCAGAGGAGCATATTCTAGAGCAACAACGGTATTCACGTTACTTTCTAAGATCTTCTGCATTCCCTGACAAACCATCAGTTCATATCCCTGAACATCAATTTTTATAAATGCAATATTCGAAGAAGGGATTTCTTCTTTAACAAAGTTATCGAGTGATACTATTCTCACAGTAGTTATTTGCCCACATAAGCTTTGTCTATCATTGTAATTGCCGGTATGCACGCGGTGATTGCCGTGATGGCCTTCATCGCACAAAAACTCTGTATTGCCTTCACGGTCTCCAACTGCACTAAAGACTGGTATAACCATGTCCTCAAGACAATTGGATTGAATAGTCTCCTCTAACATTTGAAAATTTACAACATCAGGCTCAAAAGCATAAACCTTGCAAGGGGGACAAATATGCCTGGCAAATATTTCAGATGTGTAACCAATATTTGCCCCAATATCCAATATATGCCCTCCGTTAAGCAGTTCCGGATATTTGCGCACAAAATAATAGAAAGGATCCTCAAGATGCTTCTTATAACTAAAATATAACAACCGAAAAAGCCATCTCACTAAGGCAAAGCGCATTAATCCGAGTCTATTGACCAGTGCATAAAGGCTAACCAAAATCTTTTGCACAGCTGCATTCTCCTACTAAAATTATTCCCTATCTGCTTATAATACGCAAAAATCACTAATTACTAGCAGATTATAGGCATAGACAAAGCATATAGCTACATACTACACTATTGGCCTCTCTAGCCACCTACAAACTGGTGGGTAAATTATTGAAAAACCACTCTTAGCTACATTTAGCCAGACATATGAAATTAGCCACATCTACTAAACTAAAAATAGCACGAATATTGTTTAAGACAATCCAAAGTATTCGTTGGCTTTTTGGAAAAAAATCTTTAGTAATAAAATGTAACCGAAATGCAATTTCTTGGGAATTAGATCTCTCCGAAGGAATTGACTTGTCTATTTTTACCCTGGGCACGTTTGAACCAACGACATCTCGTGCCCTAAGACTACTAACCAAGCCGGGCATGACAGTTTTAGATATCGGGGCAAATACCGGTGCACATACACTTCCACTTGCTAAGTATGTAGGGAAGAATGGAACTGTTGTTGCAATAGAACCAACAGACTGGGCATTTGCAAAACTAGAAACCAATGTAAAACTTAATCCTTCGCTTAGTAACTCCATTACATTAACCAAAGCTACTCTTACGGATATTTCAGGAGAATGCCCAAAGCAATTCTATGCAAGTTGGAATCTAACGCTTAGCATCGACGATTCTCATCCTGTACACGGAGGATTATTGTGTACTGCTAAAAACGCCGACAATCTCACCTTGGATGATTTAGCAGAACACCGACTACAGCTTGAAAAGATTGACCTAATAAAGCTTGATGTTGACGGTTTTGAGCACCCTGTTCTAAGCGGAGGAATAAATTCTCTAAGACGATATAGGCCTTTAATTGTAATGGAACTTTGCCCATATGTACATCTAGAGCACAATAGAAAAATTGATGATACTATTAGTTTACTTCAGCAACTAGATTATATCTTCCTATCGGAATATGACGGGGAAACGCTTCCTTTAAATAGCAATGACATACTTTCATTGATTCCTCCCGGTGGTGGAATCAACGCTGTCTTATGCCCGAGCAACCTATATTCACAAATCAGAACCACTCTTAGTCGAGCTTAGGACAGGTCCTTAACAACTACTGTTCTTGTAAACATGCCTAAAACCCCGTTAAGAGGAGACAGCATATATTCCAAACCCCTTAGTATCGGGTATGCAAATGTCGGACACAATTGGCGTAATGAAACGCCACCACTGAGTAAATACAAGAATGGACTGACGCTATAATACGAAACTAACGATAGCTTAGGGTATAATTTACTAAAACGATCTATATCACGACGAAAAACTATCCAAGGCAAAGCCCCGTTCGTAGCTAACATCCTACTAGAACCAGAAAGCTCCCACGACTTTTGCTCAGGATCAAACTTTTCATGGTGAAAGTTACGATAAAAAAAACTACTCCAAACAGTATTGGCAGGTTCAACCATAATAATCTTTCCACCTGGAACCAAACACCTCTCTGCCTCAAATAAAAAACTTTCGACATCGCTAATGTGGTGAAAAACATTAACCATCAAAATAGCCCCTAGGGAACATGAATCAAACTCTAATTTGGTGGCAGACATTACACGATCAACAGATTTAAGAGGCACTACATCCGATGTAACCACTGCCGGCATGCAATCCTTCAAAAATCCTCCTCCACTTCCTAGCTCCAAGAACACCCCATTAGGCCCCTCCCTGAGTTCATTCATAAAAAACTCATACTGCTGCACATAGAATTTGTTAAGTAAAGGCTTAGAAAGGATTAAGTTTCTGTGTATCTCTGACACCTCAGCAGAATCAGCATCAGGGCAATCATTACCACGAACGTGATCATGGAGTAAAAAATCAAACAGACTCATTTTCGCGATACCCACCCTTGAACCATTTCTTTCATAGTCAAGCCTAACGATTTAGTGATACCCCAGTTCGGATAGTGTTCCTTGCACTTCCTTAAATCACTGAAATAACAGATATGATCCCCCTCTCTTGCAGCATCCACATACTTATACTGCATATCAATCCCCGTAATAGAAGACACAATGTCAAATGCTTCAAGAATTGAACACGTGTTATCCTTTCCACCCCCTAGATTATACACTTGCGCGCAACGAGGTGACTTAATGAATTCCTCCACAAACCGTGCGACATCATAAGAGTGGATATTGTCTCGAACCTGCTTGCCTTTATAACCAAAAACACGATACAATTGACGCTCTAAATTACACTTGATTAGGAAACTCAAAAAACCGTGCAACTCGACACCAGAATGATTGGGGCCTGTTAGGCAACCACCTCTAAGACAACAAGTCTTAAGGCCAAAATAATACCCATATTCTTGCACCAATATATCAGCAGCAAGTTTAGAAACCCCAAAAAGTGAGTGCTTGCATTGATCTATCGGGAAAGTCTCAGAAATTCCATCAGCATAATTAAGATCCGAAAAAATCCACCTTTTTTTGCATTCCTCTCTCTTAATCCTGTTCGGACCATCACCATAAACTTTATTTGTTGAAAAAAATACAAATGGGGATTCTGGGACAAAACACCTTGCCGCCTCCAGCAAATTCAATGTCCCAACCGCATTTGTATCAAAATCATCAAGAGGAATCTTCGCTGCGAGATCGTGGCTAGGTTGTGCCGCAGCATGGACAATAGCATCTGGCTTTAGCTGTTGGACCAGACTACGAACACCATTTCTATCACGCACATCGATTTCAAAGTGTTGAAACTCCTTTATCTTACATTCAAGGCGCCTTTGATTCCAACGCGTATTTCCCTCTGTCCCAAAAAAAACCTCTCTCTGGTTATTATCGAGACCACAGACCTGCCACCCCAAATGTGAAAAATGAAAGCAAATTTCAGAACCAATAAGACCTGATGAGCCAGTTACAAGTAGTTTTCTTTTTGACAAAGCCTATGCATCCTACAAAATTTCACAAATTAATAATTCATTTTCAGTTTTGAAAACGCGGCTAGAAACATCTTCATCATGCGCACTCCGTTATGAAAAACTCGCACCATCTTTGTATGTCCAAAGACTCTTTCTTGATAATGAATAGGCAAATCTACAATTCTCAAATGCGACCTTGCAGCTCCAAATAGAAGATCATAATCACCCCAATGATCTTCGACTCCCCAAGTGCCTATATACCTCTTAATTTTTGGCCAATCTTCGCGCCAAATAACCTTTGTTCCACATAATGTATCTTTTATCCTCTGACGCAATAAGAAACTAAACAGCAAACTAAAAACCTTATTCCCTAACATGTTAGAAAATCTCATAGCGTATTTAGGAATAGGATAAACTAGACGTACCCCATTAATCAGCTCACCTTTGCCCTCCGCAATAGCTTTGAGAAAATATGGCAGTTCTTCTGGCATAACAGTAAGATCGGCATCAAGAATCATAAGCACATCTTGAGTGGCAGCATCAAACCCCTCCCAAACATTTCTAGACTTACAAATACCAGGCCCTTCAACAAGTTTTATGTCCTTGTCCGGATACAAAACTTGAAGCTCTTTTACTTTTTCGGCTGTGCCATCAGTAGACTTATCATCACAAAATATAATTTCAGTATGCTTACCAAGCTTTGGGATTCGCTTAACAGCAGACTCAATATTTCCTACTTCATTCTTACAAGGTATTATAATAGAAATCCCTATTTCATTTTCATCGATCTTCTTTGGCATTGGTCGCGCAACAACCGCTTGTATCATACACAATTTCTCTATAATGGGCAGGCGACCAACAAATCTGTTAAGGAACCTAGATACAAACGGAATATACTTAGGAACAAGAATAGTACTGTATGTCTTTAAGGGTTCGAACCCTGTCAGTTCAAGCATATTATATAAGTCATTCTTTGATAACCAGTTCTGTTCCGGCAGAGACATCTTCAAACCAATTTGCTCTGCAAGCGATAAAATGGGCTGCCAAATATGATTATAAGTATAAATGACAAGCCTTGACGAAGAATTGCACGACTTTTTGATACGGGATAACGCCTTAAGTACGTCGACTGTATCGCTAACCGAATCAAACAGTATATAGTCAAACTGTTCATCGATCTTAAGAGCTTCCAAGCTCTCTACTCTATACTCATAATTAGGAAAACTCTCACGAGCAATAGAAACCATATCTTCTGTGATTTCCACTCCCACACCTCTAACAGGCTTGACAGCATCTAACATAAAACCAGTTTGGCATCTGAGATTGAGAACCCTTCTCCCAGGCTCAATGATAAACTTAACTAAACGCAATATTTCACCATAGAAGTATGCGTTTTTTAGAATCCAGTTGCTTCGTCTACTGGCTACCTGAGACTGGTGATGCTTAATTTCATCACTGCGAGCTTCAAGAGCCGCTGGCCCCTCAAAAGGCTTATTGCCGGTCGTCATATCTTCCATAATAGCAAACCATGATTTAAGTGCTTGTTTTAGTCGCAAAGAAATCATTTACATAAGTTTGGTCAGTATGTCTATAATCATATCTGATTACAAAACAGAATCAACCTGATTGCGAGCTTCGCTTCGAAACTTCAAAACAAGTAATTAAACGACGCGTTAAGAATTAAGTTGTCATAATTCGGCACCCGTGAATACGTAACCCCAAGCAATCCCTTTGCTGAGTCCGTTATGTCCATATTTAATTGAAACAGGATGTCACTTGAAAGCCGACTGCCACTAGTCTTATCATGTGCTAAACCAAAACCCGCTTTTGACCTTAGCATAAGAGCGTCTATTATCTGTTTATTGAAGAAAACATTTAAACGCCCAGCAATCAGCTCATCAGGTGCGTAGTAACTAGGAGACGGTTTGTTTGCATCCCTATATACAACATCTGGGCCAATAGACACGGAACGAAGTTCGCGAAAATTATAACGAACATCCAACCTTACGTCTGTTCGCTGAACATCATCTGAATAATCAACATAACTGGCATTAGCCGAACTAGACCACCTTTCAAGAAAGCGCGTGCTTAAACCTACATCTATGCGGCTTGCGTCAATCTCTGCGAGTTTTGCCCGAAGAGTATCAATATCTCTCTGTGACCAACGCAACAAAAGAGACGTTCTACCGTATTGATATTGCGACCACAAGGAGTAATTATATGTATCGTCCCCTTCGTCAAAATTACGGTAACGAAACGACCCATCAAAGGACAAAGATGAGGGGAGATTTACTCGAACACCACTACTAATCATAGAAGCAGTACGACTAGCATCGGTTGTTCCATGTAAATCAATTACTCCTGGCTCTAACCAGACATGAGCTCTTTCGTGAATAGGATATTCACCTTTTGCTGCAAATTCACTATGTCCATCGTCATTAGAGTCCTCTTGGTAAACATATCGAGCCTCAAATGTAGGATTCGTATGCCATGTAAGTTTACGACTAAATTTATCAACACGAGAACGTAGTGCTGGGTCAATCTGTTGTGTTTCAAACCAAGAGAGTCTGGCCCGAGCCTCTGGGAATTGATTTTGCTGGTAGTCCATCGACGCTAGGTAATACTGAGCGGATGGATCTTCGCTATCGTCCTCAAATGATTCTTTCGCCTCAGCAAACTGCCCTTGTCGATACGCTATTTTTGCAAGTTGCATATTGGCCTTCTTCATAGGGTTTTTACGCGCCAAATGACTCATTAACAGATCAGACGTCCACTCTTGCGGGACTGAAAACCGACGTAACACTAGCATTCCATCATCATCAGATGGGCTTGATATACGATTATAACCATCAACATCCTGAATGAAGGCAAAACGAAAATATTTTTCAAGTAGGTGCTCGTTGACATTCAATGCACTGTTTGCATTTCCGTAGTATTCTTGTCCCGCCTCTGAATAAGGTAACGCTATTCCAGTCACCTTGATATCTGGAACATTTTCATTAAGACGCTCAATTGATAGTTTATAATCTATACTTAATCGATGAGTAAATTCATTGGGAGTTTCAGAACGTCCTGTAGTATCATTCCACTGATAATTCGATAAAAATAGCCCCGTCCTACCTCTATCATTTATCACTACTGGCCTGTGAGCATCATGCCCATGGCTCTGCAAATCCCACCTACCTGTTTTATAGTAGTCATTAATAAAATCCCAATCACCAAAGAATGGATGCCCATTGACAATTAGGCCTGTTGGAACAAACATAGTAGCATTCATGCCATATCGTTTGAGCACATTGTCTGCTAGTTGAAATGCATCAATCCTCGCATCATCAAATGTAATCAAAATTGGGCGCTTAGGCGATGTCCGTACACCTTGCACTATCTCATCTAGTTGCTTAACGGTGATAGTTGAATAACCAGCATCATAAAGGGCCTTTAGATGTTGATCAAAATGCGCTTGAGAAATATTTGATGACCGTGAATGCCCCCCTATTCCATGATACAACAAAATAGGAATGTCTATAGCTTGCTTGTTGGATTGTTGAATATCTTTATAAATTACTTTGGCTGATTCCAATTTTCCTGAATCAGCTAAAATATTAGCTCGATATAGCTCCTCTTGTTCCTTTGTGAGAAAAAATCTTCTATTTCCCCTTAAGTGCGCTAATACTTCTTCCTTTTGCTTCAAGCTTTTCAAAGCAAGTAAAAGTCCATTAAAAACGCGCCTATTATTTGGAAATTGCTTTTGAAGGGCACTAAATCTTTCCAAAGCTTCGTCAAACTTCCTATCAGAAATATTCAGTTCGGCACGCGCAATTTGGATTGAAGTGCTGAGTGGCAATTTCTTTTGTGCCTCTGCCAACATCTTTGCAGCTTCTTCATTATTATTTAGCTTTCGGTATGATTCAGAAAGTGCAATCCACATTCTCTCATCCTCAGGAAAGTGCGTGAGATACGTCTTGCGATGTAAAATTGCTTGCTCCAATTTTCCTTGACTAACAGCATCGTCAATGAACAGAGTATAAATATGTTTATTAGGTCCATGCGAAGCCAGTATACGATGAGCATATTCAAGAGCCTTCTTATACTGACCTCTCTCGTAAAGGCTTCGGACCCAGAACACATGAGCACGATCCGTTTCACCACCTAGGTTCAAAACCTTACGCCACTGAGCCTCCCCTCTATCAAAATCATGATACTGCATCAGTAGGTCACCCCAGAACTGATTCAATCCAAGATGATTGGGAAATTGTGTAAGATAATTTTGTATTTCGTCTTTGGCCCGAGTGTAATCCTCGGTTTTGAGCAGAGCTTGAACCCTTGTAAGGGCAGTATTAGGTTGACTTGAATCCAGTACTAGACTTTGTTTTGCATAAACTGCTGCTTGAGCGTGGTCACCTGCTTTCATGCTGAGTCTTGCTAACAGTGACAGCGGTTCGGCTTTTTTTACACTGGCTTTTAAGTACAACTCCCAAACTCTCTCACACGCCTGCCACTGTTCGTTCTTCCAGTATGACCATCCGAGTTTTCGCAATGTTTGTACGTCTATGTCAGAATATTTTAAGCCTTTAGTGTACCATTGTTCCGCTTCTTGCAATTGCCCTATATCAAAATATAAATCACCTAGTGGTTGGTAAAGCCCCTTATGGGAGGGATCGAGCCTAAGAGCAGCCTTCCAGGTATCAATTGCTCCTTGGTTGTCACCAGTGCGACGATATGTCCAACCCAAATCGACAAGGTGCTTTGGTTCTCTTGGCGCAATCTTTGCGGACATAGTAAAAAGTTTTTGGGCCTGGGTGAAATTATTTTTTGCAAAATATTTTTTCCCTTCCATGCCATAAAGTATTGCAAGTTCACGATTGAGTGTCGGAAAAGTCTGTAATGCGTTCGTCAGTAGTCCCATCGCCTCGTTGATTCGCTCCAACTTCACCAAGCACCTTGATGCTCGTTTCATGGATTTCTCTGAGAACAAGTTCGTTGCGAAGAGTTTTTTGTATTCTCTTGTCGCTGCTTGACAATCACCTAGGTGTTCATAAACGTTTCCTACTGCAAATATAATTTTTGGTTGAGAGGAATTATACTGTAGACTTCTTTTCCAGTAGGACAATGCTACCTGAGATTCATGTTGGTAATGAAAGTCATAACCCAACGAATTAAGTAACTTTAAGTCATCGCCACGGAGTTTGAGCAAGGTATCAAATATGTCTTTAGCTTCACTGAAACGATTTAGTTTCATATGAGCTCGCCCCAAATTTTCCCAAGCTTTTAACAACGCTGGGTCTTTTTCCGTCGACTCTTTAAATTTCTCCATTGCCTCTAAATAGAGACCTTGACGATAATAACTCGCCCCCTTGTCTAGAGCTTCTTGTCCTGGAGAGACGGCAAGTGATAACCTTGGACTTACAAAAATTAGAAAGGTATGAGTAATGATATTCAATACAACTAAGATATAACTGTTACCCTTTTTGTTTCCTATCCTAAACATCAGTTCAACTCCGTTATTTATCCGTTGTTACTGTTAACTACTGATTCACATACGTTTTGATGGGGTACAATTCTTAGACCTGGTGGGTTGTTACTTAAATGAGAAACCCAAATATGCGGTGTAGAGTTGCTCGCTTGCGCATTTATTATAAAATTTTCAATCTCAGAAACATTGTCAGCTAACTTGTCAGCTAACTTCTCATCGAAAATTAGATACACTGTTGGATATTCAAGTGTCTTTAGAAGCCGTAATAATTCCTTTTTCCAAGCGCCTCTGCTCGTGAACTTTCGTGCGCCCACATTCTCTGATTTTGGTGACAAGATACAAATAGACGGGACAAAACCTAAACCATAATAGTCAGGAGCTATTTTATAAAAGAGATTCTTTTCTTCTACAGGCCACGACTTGCTTCCTTCAACGAACCACTGGACGTGACTCAAATGAGTGGTCATGTCACTAACGGCCTGTGCGTTTTGAACTTCTTCAACCGAAGGATTGGGACTCAAAATATGCAATACGTTTGGAAGAACTTCAAAGCTAGTATCCCATAATTCAAGCTGAGAGTTCTTCCCTGGCTTGTTCCACGTCATCCAACCAATGTGACCTTGAAATACTTCAGGTAGACTGACTGGGTGTTCAAAAATCAATTTCCCATTAAACTCAACCCAAATCCCGGAACCTCGCTTCACAATTGTGACAGTGTGTGTCAGGCCTTTTGTGGCTCCATATGGAATCGAACGAAGATTTGTAACTGTGCTAGAATTCTCACGAATCTGAAGATGTAAACTTTTCTCGTCTCCACCAAAGCGTACAAAGCTATCGTCAGTTGTGGATTTTTGTACAATCCAAAACTCCCCATTGTCCAAACTAAGAGATGATGAAAGTTTCCAGTTTGCTGCATATGGCCCAGCAGGAGTCCACATCTGAGTTTGCGGCTTGCCTTGCAAAAAGTAATGGTTGTTTTGAAAGTTAATCTCTCCTTCTGTAACTTTCCAGTTCTTAGATATTAAGCCTAAGTGACCAGTGACAGTTGGAGATTTTGTTCCTTTCTCAACCAAAGCAGCAAAGGTTTCCCTGCTAATTCCTGTAGGAACTGCAAGTCTGTTAACACTACTTGGCTTTGTCAAAGCTGTATTTATACCAAAGTCATCATTGCTGAAGCTTACATATCTATTAGTCTTAGCAGATCGCTTGAATCTCTCCTCCAAGGCCTCTTTAGACGAAACACCCATGAGCGTATCTCGTGAATTGTCAAATGCGTGTACCCGGTAACCCGAGATTTCAGAACTTATATGCGTCAGATTTGAATTAATACGCGCTACCGCATTTTCAAGAAGATCTTTTGGTAAGGCTAGTGAAGCTAGAGAGTTAGCTTCACTAGTCTGCTCAGTTTTTTGCGCACTTCTAATGTTTCTATCAGGGTTAGAAAATCCAGATACTGAAAAATCCCACAACCCACTTTGCACCATCTTATTAAGTCGCCCCCAATACAGGAAAAAAGTATTGCGCATTGAAATCTTACCATATTCAATATCCATAACCGCTGGCCATTGAATCTCTGATAAAATCGGATGCACAGACTCGTAGGTTGAAAGGTAGCCGTGCTTAAATGTCAACATTACGGATTTCTTAGGCAATTGAGATCCGTCGTAGTAGAAGTTAACGAGGTCTTCCAATTTAATTGCTTCGAATCCCCAGACTTTCAGCTGTTCTATATGGGATTTTAACTGCGCAGTCGATGTGCAAATTTCATCGGAACAACGTTCATCAATGCGATCGTAATTAAGAACTAGAATCAGAGGATCCCTTACTGTTTCTTGGGACCACCCAGCAACAGGAGTAGCGGGAGTTGCCCAGTGAATAGATGTATCTATAATAAAAACAAAACAAACTACGGTAACACACCACCAGAGGCGGTCTTCCTTATGCACAGTTGTGCGTACTTTCCCCGCTATACTCATCTTACTACTACCTCGTTCCCCAATGATTACGCCGGACGGTAAACATGGCATAGTATGTTTGCCACACAAGAATGGTCATATAGAAAAAGCTAAATGCAACTCCGTAAATCCAAAGCCTGTCTCTGTAAAAAATTAGATAAACTAGGCTATACAGAATAGCCATTAACAAAGCACCGTAGATATAGACGTAAGAAAACGTTCCTTCTGTAAATAGTGGGAGCGCCAAAGCATTAAAAACAATTATTGGTGCAACCAAAGGAAAAATGGCACCAAGGTAATAGAACAAACAAGCTATTGGGTGTCGTTTCCACATGAACCTACACCCAATCAAAGTCTCGCGAAGCCATGATTTCTTCCAACGCAATTGCTGACGAAAGAATTTATTGTATTTCTCGGGAACAATTGTAGTACAGACAGCCTCACAATCATAAAGAACACGATATTTTTTAAGCATATAATTGGTTAAACTTCGGTCGTCACCAAATGTAGCTTCAGTTCCAAGAAATGTCTGGTTCAACCATGGATCTAGTATCTCCATCACGTAATCACGCCGATAGGCAGCTAGACATCCAGAGCAACACGCTACCGTGGAAAAGATAGATTCCGACGCTTTGATAATACGAAACGCAACAAAATATCGCACTTGCTGCATTTTTGTTAAAACGTTTTGAGCTGTGTTGGTAACGTGAGCATGACCACAAATAGCGCCCACTTCCTTATTGACAAACCCCTGAACAATCTTACGCAAGGTATGACGCTCAACAAAGCTGTCAGAATCAATAAAAACCAGTATGTCACCTTTAGCAGCTCGAGTACCTGCCGCCATCCCGTGTCTCTTGCCAAGGTTTTTCTCAAAATTAATTACTGTCAGTGTATCGTGCTCCTTCTCGGCCTTGAGCATCTCGCTAAGAGTGTCATCAGTGGATCCATCATTGACAGCAATCACCTCACAGAGATCACGTGGATAGTCAGACTCATAAACACAATCAACGGTTCTGCGAATAGAATCTCCCTCATTGAAGCATGCAATAATTACAGATATACTTGGCAAATAACCCACGTATTTTGGTGGCCTATAAAAACATGAAAACGAAAAGCGAGATAATATATAAAAAGAGACAATAAGACTGTAGGTATTAAGTATGACCTGATAATTGAAAAACTTAACGTTGAACGATTTGAGATAAAATACATTGAGTGTACCAATGGCAAAAAGACACAAAGCTATCCACGGTAGCATCGAATTTCCAAATAGTTTCCATCGTTGTGACGCTTCAGTTAAAAATGCAATGTCATAAACATGACGATTCTGCTTGGATTGAGCATCAAATTCACATGGAACACTCCCTATAATCTGTGCGTCCAATTTGTCGCCGGATAAGCAATTCGGCACAATTTCGCGAATGCTTTGTCTAGCTGCTGAATCATCGATTTCTAGTCGAAGGTATTCCCCTACTCTCACATACTGCTCAGTCTCAATTGTCGCACCAAGTGAGTCATGATTTAGTAGTTTGCCTTTTTCCAATCGTCGAAATGCCGTTGGAAGCCAGGATATTTTCCACCGCATATCTACGGGGACAAACTCCGGGGGACTTGATTCTACTGCTTTTACTTTAGTACCGTCGTAATTCTTTTTCATTATCCTTAAAACTCTGGGCAATAGAAAGCACAACTTATAGGCGCATTACCCTATTATTTTCCTAGCATTTTTATTTCCGTTGATCCATGCAACTGATGAAAATTACTTTACTTTAGAATTTTGGAAGGTTTTAGACCGCAGACAGAGGCCAGCTTTTACTCTTATACGATTCAACTACTACACTTATTTACAACCATCAGCGCTACAGGTAATTCACAAATGGCGTTACAACCCTTGCTGTGATAATGTCAAAGGGTGTTGAGCTACCAGCAAATGGTAATTCAGTCAACAAGTATTTTTTTGCTTCAGAAAGTTCCGACTGTAAACAAATGCACTGGACAACTTCAAATTGGTCTCAAACTGGTAGATAATAGTCAATCTTCAATTACCTCATTCTACTAAAAGCGAAATGTCATCTATGTTACGAAAATTCAAAACTATTATCTGCTTGTTGAGTCTCGCTTTTTACGGATGTGGGGTTGCGGCAAAATCACAGCAACGCCCTACAGAATTTGGAGCTTGGGTAACTTACTGGAACAATGAAAAATCAATGGCCTCCATCAATCTAATTCCAAGGATTTTTGGTGAGGCGCTTTTTTTCTACGGACATCTGAATTCCAAAGGACAACCAGTTATCGCTCGAACCATCACTACTCCCGCAAAGGTAGTTGGAGAATCCCCAGAGAATAAAATGGAAGTATGGCTTACATTTGTAAATGACGTCGAGCTATCCACTGGAAAGTTTAAACTCAAGGACAGTAACATAATTCATAAAATGCTTTCAGACAGAGAGCTTTCCGAGCAACATAGAACTCAAATAGTGAACCTCGCACAAAGTTACGGGGTATCTGGTGTCGACATCGACTACGAGAACCTCCTAGTTGAAGACAAAGTGGTATTTTCAAACTTTGTTGAGTTACTATCCCAAGATTTGCACAGAGTAGGATTGAAACTCTCCGTCACTGTACAACCAAAAACTAAAGAAAAAAACAGCATCGGCGCGGGAGCAATGGATTGGGCGCAAATATGCACGAGTGCAGATCGTATTCAAATTATGCTCTACAACCTTCACAGTGGAAGAAGTAACCCAGGGCCTATCTCAACTATTTCCTGGATAAAGGATATAATGCAATATGCCATGTCTACCTGCGATAAATTTCACATTATTCCAGTACTGAAGGTAGTTGGAAGAGACTGGGGAGTTAATGGCAGTAGAGACATTCAGTATCAAGAGGTACAATCGTTGCTCAGCACTCACAATATTCAACCTGAAAGAGAGCCTAAAGAAGAAGGGGCTACTCCATTTTTTAAATACTTTGCGAATGATGGACTTCACTCGATATTCTACGAAGATGCTGAAAGTTTAATCAGTAAGACTCATGCGTTACACTCACTTGGATTTCCTCATGTCGTATTTTGGGGACTGGGAAATCACGACCAAGCGCTGCACAACAAACTACTTGAGCTGAGAAACACTCAATAAATCTGAGCGCTAAATGAGCAAGTTATTTATGGACAGACCCTTACCACACATGAAGTAAGCGTTCACGGGGGTAAAAGATCTATGAGTTTACGTATACTTACGGCGACAACTTTTTGGTGATTCGGATTGAAATACTATTGGTTTAGTGCATTAGCAATTGTGTTGTCTTACTCGACTATGCTTGCGCGAGCTATTGCGGTAGATATCGAAATCAGTTCTTCTGGGCATTATTTTACTTACAAAGGACAGACGAGGATGATTTTGACTGACAGCGGTACACATACCGTGATGCAAAATCTAAATCTCGACTATAGGGCCTGGGTTGATGCACTTGCTGCGGAAGGTCAATCGGGTGCACATATTTGGGCAGTTGTGCCACCTCGTCAGCAGCTCGACGAAACCGTAATGGAAAGCCGCTGGGGTTACGTGTATCCTGGAATCACCCCATGGGCTCGAAAGACTAGTGGTGCTAACGCTTTTGACGGTGGAAAACAATGGAACTTGCTCGCATTCGATGAGGGAACAGATCCGAACCTACATTATTGGCCGCGTTTGCGCGATCTCTGCGCTCGGCTTAAAAAAAAGGAGATGATGCTTGGAATTACCGTATTCTTTGGATGGCCAAAGGATATTCCCAATGACCTAAATTATCATCCGTTTTTTAATCTAAATGGAGGCCCAGCACAAACCCGTCAGGATATTACGTTCATTGACTCTCCCGGAACGGAAGTTAACGGTGAAGCTTGGAACGATTCTTGGGTCGTGCGAAAGAAAACACAGTGGTTGTGGGAAATGTTTGCGTTGAAGTTGATTCAGGAAACGCAAGCCTGTGGAAATGTATGGTTTGATTTTCGCGATGAGTGGTCTTATGACAATAATACAAATACAGAGGAGCATTTCCGCAATTTTTTCATGAGTCGCGGACAGATTTGGGCCGACCGTTCAGAGGCAGCCAGTTTTCGAGTAGCAAATGAAAATGTCCCTTCCTATGGCTTGACTCCAGCAATGAAGACAGAAGGCGGTCCTTACGATCACGAAGGTGTTCGAAGAGAGACTTGGGATAGAGCGATGAGTGGCATTCACTATCTTTTGCATAACGACAGTCGAGTCCCTGGTATTATGGCTTGGGACAAAACAACTGCAGGAATAAAAAACACCAACCCAGCAGATGATACTGGTCGCAAATATGTTGGTATTGCATCTCGATTTTTCAACGAAAATGTCCTGGTTCTCGACACAATGGAGCCACACAATGAAATAGTTTCAACTGGAAAGTGTTTGGCTACCCTTGGAAGTGAGTATGTAGTTAATCTCGAATCAGGTGGCACGGTCACGATGGATCTCTCTCCAGTAAGCGGCATTTTAGCCGTGTCGTGGTTTAGTCCAGTGACAGGTCAAGTAATGACGGGTGGCACTACTTCGGGAGGTGGTCCGAAATCATTTACTACCCCTGACAGTAGACATTGGGTTTTGCATCTTAGCAGCAAAAGCGTTGATGCTATTGCGCCTGACCACGCCCGTTAATATATAGCTCGTGCGGAAAAAAATGCGACATTAATATATTATGCCAAATTTCAATCTCCACTATTTTGCACGTCACATCACGGAAACCATTGATAAGCCATTCTTCGTAACAATAGGGGCAATGGATGGAAAAACGTTCGATCCCATCCATGAGTTTATCACTTCCTACAAATGGCATGGCTTATTAGTAGAACCCTTACCTGATATGTTCGCGAAACTTATAAAAAATTACGGAGCACAAACTGGACTTTTGTTCGATAATGTTGCGATAACAGAACGGGAAGAGACACGGCGGATACACCGAATTAACCCCGATATCGTTTATACTGATAAAATCCCCAAATGGGGCAAAGGGGCTTCTTCTTTTTTTCCAGACCGAAATGCACTCGCCTGGGATGACATTGTACCACATGTGGTCAAGGAAAAGGTCAAATGTATCTCTCTATCGGCATTACTTGAAAAGCATGGAGTGTCCAAAATCGATATATTGCAAATCGACACAGAAGGATACGACTACAACATACTTAAACAATTAGATTTCGAAACGTTTCGTCCCACGGTTATCAATCTAGAGTATGTAAATCTACCTGCTAATGAACAACACGCATGCAAACAATTACTGGATAAACATAATTACATTTACATCAAGGCAGGATACGATCTTCTTGCTGCAGCACTTCCATTGCAAGCTAGCTAACCCTCAAGAAAACAATCCTCACAAAACACTTTTCCCTGCTTCTTCGCGGCAAATGTCGTTTTGACTTCTACGTTACAGTTGCTGCACGACCTAACAAATAATTTGCGAGGATTGCGCCACATCATACGGCTCTGATGTCTACAATAAAAGCAACTTCTAGGGATCGGAAGATGGGCATTGCGAAGGAAATTGAGTTCACTGCGAACGATCTTATAATTTCGGCTACACTCCTGACATGCCAAAACCTCAGCAAGAATACTATTTGAAATATCATCTATGCTATCAGCGACTTCAAAATTCTGAGGTTGATAGTTTCCTTTTTCTTCATTTTTCCAACGATAATCTTGCCCTATCGCTTCTTGTTCTATAAGCGGAAAATACTCATTCGCTATCGTCTCATTATAAGCAAAAGGAGAAAAATGGGCAGGAAAAAATTCGCCCCACTCCCTTGTAGCCATCATGTATTCAATCACTTTCGGCACTATAGTTTCATAATCATCTTTAGAGTACTGCCGATTTAGTATGCAATATTGCTTGCCTTTTAACCCAACACACCCAAAGCAATTTTTCGCCGAATAGCAATTATCGCAATAGATAAGATGAGAGCTACCGGTGGGACATGAATGACAAAAAAGTAGATTATAGCCAGCAACAGTGATGCAATTATACGACAGTTCTGTTCTTGCGGGAGAGAAATTACAGTCGTGGCAATCGACAAAGCTTTCAATTGTTGCACAATAGCGTATATCCTCACAGTTTTTCGCATCATAAGAATCAAACGTATTCTTGCAGTTGTAGAGATAATCTCCTGTTACGTTCTCACACGAAAAACCATGATAGTGCTTTACCACATCCCCATCGGCTAGTTGCTTCACTCTTTTCATCACGACACCGATATCAGCGGAAGAACGGGGCCATAACTTCGCAATCTCTACTTCGTATTCACTCTTAGAATAAGCTGTGTTAAATATATGATATTCCTTGCCTTTGAGTCCAGAACAACCAAAACAGTTTTTACAACTCCAACAATTAATCAGAAATCTCGAGCGAGAACAGTTGTCTGCTCCAACACAAAAAGCAACATCATAGCACTGCACACAGTCAACACTTTCGTAACAAAGCTCCGAGCGGTAAACGTATAAGCAGTCAACGCAGTTCTTCGATTGCCACACTATATGGCCATAACAGCAGGATTCATTGCACACGTTGCCACCTACCATGTAACAATCCTTGCTTTGAAACGAAAAGTTACAATAATCGGTATTTTCACATTGCGTATTGACAATGCTCATGCGGGGAACAGATTGGTGCAGTTCATGGAGTTGCTCAAAAAACGGCCGCTCAAAATCAACGCTTTTTCCATACGCGAGCTCGTCCCATGCATCACTCCACCATTCATGCATTTCGTATACTGGAAACTTAACTCCTGGTGCGTACATAGACAGCAACGACTGCCCTGTTAGGTCCGACTTCCCACGATAAAGTCGAAAAAAATTGCGAAACAAAAAACGCCTCTGTGCTCGACAATTAGAGCAATACTCGGGGGATGGGATCGCGAATTTCTTACCTAAGATGATTGGACTAACTGAGTCGTAAAACTCAGAATCTCGACTAGAAACCTCAAAAACGGCAAAGCATGATTTACATTCTTTTGTTTGTGACATGTAAATGCTTATACCATATTGTAGGCGACAACTGAAACAGGCCCAAAAAGAACGGATGTAGTTCCCAAGTGTAATGGACATATTTCAGTGGTGTTCAGTCAGTGTTTTCTCATGAATGTGATGACCAGCGTTTCTTTCGAATGTTTACCTCACAGTTAGTGTGCCAAGGTCTGTGCAGCCAGGCTAGGATAAGTGACGTAAGGGTACTGCAATAGCCCTTGATCAAGGATTCCAGCGTGATAGTCAGCAGTTCTAAAAGTAGTGAGTTTGAGCCAAGGTTGGTTCCCCAGAAATAGCGAGGACCGGAGCTTACTAGCTGTAAATGAGGACCGGAGCAATCTTCGGGGGTGCCAAGAAAGGCTTAACAAAAGTAATGACAGCGATGATCCGATTCAACGACAACAAAATCAGAATCATTAATAGTAACCATCCCCAATAATTTCAAACTAAGTGTTTTTCAATCCATATTGCAATTGAGTTTGCATTTTCCTTGTTCTCAATTATATCGTTGATGATAAACCTCTCGGCTTCTTTGGCAGTCACACTTATAGTAAATCCATTCATTTTTAGAAAAGTGGCAGTTAAGGCAAAAGCTAGGCGCTTATTTCCGTCCAAAAAACAGTGATTGAGAGTTAGACTGTGAAGGAGCGCTGCAGATTGTAGTGACAATGTTTCATAATAACCCGATCTCGGGCGGGCAAGGGCGCTTTCAAGTAGTCCTTTGTCTCTTACTCCATGCTGACCACCAAATTTATTAATGAGAACTTGATGGAGATAGAGAGCTTCTTCAAGTGTAGGAAAAAGAGTTGTTTCCAACTTGGACTACCGAGCTAATTTTTGAAGAAGCTCTTCGTGTTCTTCTATTACCGATGCAGATGCCTTGATAAATGTAGGGCGCACCCTAACTCTTGCGAGATATTCAGCTACCGCTTCGTTCAACACAACTGAGATGTTTTTCTTAGATTCCTCAGCGTAGTTTCTAAGCTCATCTAAAATCTTTTTTTCGATTTTTGAACTAAATTTCACTGTAGTAGTCATAAAGAACATAATGTCATGAAAAGTCATGACATGTCAAGCTTTTTCTGCGAAGATTCTCATTCCGCTATCTTGTTATCTTGTGGAGACTCGACTTCTTTACAGTCAGAGTCCTTTTTATTCTTCCTAAATATCCAATTCTCAACCTCAGTAACTAACGAGCTGGGTAGATAGCACAAAATTGTAATAGCAAGAAGCGGAATACCTAATATAAGTAGTAAAAAGACAATCACAGTGGTATTCATAGTCAGCTACGGGAATAAGTTTTGAAATTACAAACAGTTACGAATTTTTAAAGCTGTTTTGTAGATTAGTTGCATTTAAGGTGCTAAAATGGGTCGTATATTGCAAGGCGGCTTAAAAATTTCATTTTTTCTTGAAAATTGCAAGGGATATTATAGTCTCAAACCAGCAGTTCTAAAAGTAGTGAGTTTGAGCCAAGGTTGGTGCCCCGGAAATTGCGAGGACCGGAGTTTACTAGCTGTA
>JAVJHY011907567.1:0-33181 GCA_035593235.1 Phascolosoma agassizii
TCTGCATGCCCTGCCACCTTAACTTTGCGCCACTCAGCTCTAAGCACGCCTTTATCGTCTATGATGAATGTACTCCGTTCAATACCCATAAACTCTTTTCCATACATTTTCTTTAGTTTAAGTACACCATATTTCTTACAAACTACCCCGTCTTCATCGCTCAGCAATTCAAACGGCAATTTCAATTTCTTTTTGAAATTCTCGTGTTTCCTGATTGAATCCTGTGAAACACCGAAGACGATGGCATTGGCTCTCTTGAATTTGGCAGACAACGACGCGAATTCTGCACTTTCAGTGGTACAGCCTGGTGTGTTATCTCTTGGATAGAAATACAGCACAACAATTGATCCTTTGAAATCCGAAAGGCTGACTACCTGATCAGCTGTGGCGGGTAATTTAAAATCCGGAGCTTTGCGGCCAATTTTTGGTTTAGTTATTTTCCTGGAATTCACAGTTGAACCTATCATTCAGCTCGAGGTGCAATGCCACCCCTGATCGCACCAGCTTCATGACTGCGGAAACGATTGGAAAATACAGGGTGCAATTCACGCGAATTAGGAACCGATAGCCACAGCCTTAACAAATGTCTCTTGCGATTTTCTTCCGGGTAGTCTTCAAACTCTGTCCTCGAATGAAATATACAATAATTGTTGACTAACTGGATATCACCAGGTTCCAGAAAGAAATCTACTCGAAAACGTGGGTCACACGAAACAGTCTTTAAATACTCCAAGGCCTCAATTTGTAGTTCACTCATTCGTGGGGCATCGTCAAATTTCTGCGATTGAAAATAATAATCGTGCACCGTATATCGGGCAATAATTTTTCCGTTGACAAAACTGAATGGCGGTAATGCAAACCAATCTGCGTTACCCTCATCTGGCCACCCTTTCTCCCCGCGCCGATCAATCGCCATAGGCTCATACAAAGCACGCAGCAAGTCTGGCCTTGTTTGCAGGATCTCATGATGAATAGCAACTGCGCTGGCGATTGCAGAGTGACCACCTGATTTAGCCTTTTGCAGACACATAAGCCCGAGTACATCGCAACTGTCATTATGAAAAGTCAGTTCCTGTGTCGTCTGGTAATTTCTTACAGTAGGCTTATTAAGATCAAAACCCAGATCACGGACATGACCGATAAGCGCCCCATCTGCACTTATCGGAACTGCATGGCCCAGATGTAAGCCGATACCCCAAAAGAGATTCTCCAGCTCACTCTGGGCTAGCCCTTCGGTGCAAAATCCACGTAATACGACAAAGCCTTTACCGTTCTCCAATTCGTCCAACAGCCCCTTAAAGAAGCTTGCCGCCCGCGGAGTTTCGAAATCACTGAGATCAAAGTCAGGTGCACTTTTGCCTGTATCCTTCAGCTTACTCAGGGACAGCATTAATTCGTCTATAATGTCTTGACCCAGTGCAAATTTCCAATCGGTCTCGGCAAGTGATGAACTTTGCCAGTAGCCAGGATTGTGCATGGGTTCGGTAGGAACATTGAATCTATAGTTTGTCATAGTCGCAAGCCAATTTAGAACTATGCACATGATATTAAAGATACGCATTGAATTCTAGCTTTACAATCAGCTCTACAATACTAGTAATCCCACGGAATCAGTCAGCCGGCAACATGCTCCGGCGACATGCTAATGTTATGATATGACTGATCTCACCTCGATTACCCTGATTCTGCTGATTTTTCTACTGGCCGGAACCGTGAAAGGGGTTATTGGCATGGGTCTTCCCTCCGTCAGTCTGGGATTTCTCACAGTAGCATTTGACCTTCCCAGCGCGATGGCCTTGATGCTGGTACCGTCTCTGGTTACGAATCTGTGGCAGGCAATTAATGGCGGACAGGGCAAATTCCTGGTAAAGCGTCTCTGGCTTTTTTTTCTGACGGCGACGTTAGTCGTTTACGCCGGAGGCATCTTGTTTCGATCCATAGAGCTGTATTTACTATCCGCATTACTAGGCCTATTGCTAATCACCTACGGAGTTGCAAGCCTTGCGGGATTAAAAATCCAAGTCAATCCTGATCGGGAAATGCTGTCTGGCTCTATCGCTGGAGCCGCGAACGGATTTCTCACCGGACTGACGGGATCTTTCGTCGTACCAGGCGTCATGTATTTACAAGCCCTGGAACTGCCAAGAGATATATTCATACAAGCGATGGGTATTCTATTTAGCCTGTCGACCCTGGCACTTTATTTTTCATTGCAAAGTAACGAACTTCTGACAAAAGAGATGGCCGTCTACTCAGTTGCAGGAGTTGCCCCAGCAATTCTTGGTATGGTACTGGGTCGTAAAATTCGATTAAAATTATCAGAGGCGAGGTTTCGGCAAGTCTTTTTCTACTCAATAGTGATCTTAGGCAGTTATATCTTTATAACTGCGGTCGCGCGATAGAGTGCCTAAACAGATTGTTCGAATGGCTTGACTCAGGTTCATGTAGAACTGTTTGACTATGTTGTCGCAGGAAGAACTGCAACAAAGATCGGGGCCATGTTAAAACGAATTCCTGAGCACACCAGTGGTCCGTCAACCTAATTATTGCGGAATCAGAATGAAATTCAGTATCCAACTGTCAGCCTACTACCCAGATAAAAATTACGGAGGTGATAGACTGTATGTCGACATGCTGGAACAGGCAATACTCGCCGATCGGCTCGGTTTTGATGCGGTTTCTATAACTGAACACCACCTAATCAACATACTGCTAATGCCCGCCCCGCTCCAGTTTGCTGTAAAAATCGCCGCACATACCGAACGCATTCACATCATGACTTCGGTGGCGGTCCTGCCCCTTCATGATATGCGTACCTACGCCGGTGAAATTGTAGTAGCAGACATATTCACCGAAGGCCGACTCATGCTGGGTGTTGGTCGAGGCGCCTTCCGGTACGAAATGGAGCGTCTTGGTGTTCCTCTTGATATTTCACAGAATAAATTTAACGAATCTCTTGATGTACTCACAGCACTATTAACCGATGAAGAGGTCTCGTGGGATGGCGAATACTATAAATTTGATCAACTGACTATAATGCCCCGACCACTTCAACCTGGAGGCCCTAAAATGATGATGGCCGTGATGAATCCGGAAGGAATATATCACTGCACAAAACGAGGCTTCCATATTCAAACCACCCCGCTCGCTGGCAATCATCAGCTTTTGTTGGACCAGGTGGGTGCGTTTAATAGGGCACGCTCGGAAATGGGTACAAAAGGCCAACATCTAACACTATCACTTTCCCGAGTAGCCCATGTTGCACGGTCCAGTTCAGATGTTCATAGAAATATAGTCGCGGCCAATGACTACTACAGCAGATTCGACAATGTCTTTACAGGCCCTGGTATTGTAGAAAAAGGAATGATAACACCACTTCCACGAAATCAAACCATTGATGAATTAGCCGATAGCCTATTAATTTGCACACCTGCTGAAATGATAGACAGACTCTCTGTTTACGCCGATCTAGGTATCGATAGAGTTATTCTAAACCCGAATTTCGGCGCACCTCAATTGAAAACATTGGAATGTCTGGAGCTGTTTGCGTCCGATGTCATGCCGCACTTTGCATCGTCGAAGACGGACGTTTCCAATAACTGATATCAATAAATGATAACAATAGCTGAAAACAAAAGCTGAAAGCAAAAGCTGAAATCACCATGACTATAAAAACGCCTGAAGCAATTAATTGTGAGTACTCTGTTGATGGGACCGGCCCACCTCTTGTTCTTATACACGGAATTGGCAGTGCCAGAAGCGGATGGCAGCAACTGCTGCCAACACTTACAGCTCACTTCTCCGTTGTCACATACGACTTGCGTGGACACGGAACCTCACCAAAAACTGATGGTGAATTTGGATTGGATGATCTCGTTGAAGATCTGGAAAATATCAGAGTAAGATCTGGGTTCGATAAATTTCACGTCGCAGGTCACTCGCTGGGAGGCATGATAGGACCAGCCTACGCATTGAAGTACCCACGGCGAGTGATGTCTCTGGGACTTCTTTCAACCGCAGCCGGTAGGACCGCAGATGATAGCGCCAAAGTCTTGGGTGTGATTCAGGCAATGGAAGAGAAAGGCATCGCCCAGGTTCTGGAAGCGCTGACAGATCGTTGGTTCACGGATGAGTTTATTCAACAAAACCCGAAGGTTATCCAAGATCGCATGAACATGGTGATTTCCACCGACCCAAATGTCTTTATGAATGTTTTTCGTATTTACGCTACTACGGAAATGATGCCTTGGTTGCACAAGATAACGGCTCCATCACTCATCTTGACCGGTGAAAATGACGGCGGCTGCAACCCGAGACTGAACAGTCTCATTCACAATGCAATGCCTGATTCACAGTTAGTTATATTGCCTCACTTTAAACATTCATTATTGCTTGAAGCTGGACCCGAAACCGCAAAACATATTGCTGATTTCATACTTGCGTTGCAATGAGATGACGCACTCGGTTAACCTGGATTATCCCTGAAGAATTGTCTCCAGATCCTGGCAGAAGTCTGTTCGGCAGTACTGGGTGCAGGACAACAGAGAACTGGAAATATTCGATTGCACGTGAAATCCGTCAGGAGCAAACTGTCAGTCACTGGCCCTGGAACTGATGTCTACAACCTGGGCAAGCAGATGAATCAACTGTTCTAGATCCCCCTCATCCGAATTTTCAAGTACATCCTGATCCATTGCCGCACCTAATTCAAACAGGTGTTGTACACGATCCTGTCCCTTATCGGTAGCGACTACTGACAGCCCTTCTCCACCGCTTTCAGTTAAGCAAAGCCCATCATTTTGCATAGTTTGCAACAGATCCGGTAAAGCCCAGGTCTCGATTAAACTGCGCTCGCTTAACTCTATCAGGCCTCGTCTGACACCGCCGTACAGCGAAGCAAGCACTCTCCACTCTGGTACAGACAATCCGCTGATGCTAACTTGCGAGTGGAAGCTTTTGGCTACTTGATGATAAGCTCGGGATAGATGATAGATCAGCAAGTTATCTATAGGGCTACTGGTACGCTCAGGCGCTTGAGTGGACGGTTGACTGGGGTGGATAGCCGATGCTGTAGCATAAGAACCAGCGCAAAACACCAACGACTCCTTGTTACTTTTCTCAAGACCTAGCACTTCGCCTACAATTATCCAGTGATCACCACCATCGTAAACATTCCAGTTTTTGCAATCAAACCGGCACGCAGAGCCATCGAACACAGGTACTCCATTTGAATCCAGCGTGTAATTTAACTCTGCGAACTTGTCCACACCTCTTTGCGCGAATCGATTGGATAGACCCACCTGATCGACAGACAAGACATGTACAGCAAAGTACGTTGCCACCTTAAAACCCGGTGCAGACAAATTTTCCTTGGTCACACTCCATAGAATTAAAGGAGGATCCATCGAAACCGAGTTAAAACTGCTGGCGGTCATCCCGATCGGCATGCCCGATTGATCGGCGGCAGTTACGATTGTTACCCCAGTAGCAAAAGCTGATAACCCATCACGCAAATCAAGACTTGTAAATTTCATCAACTATCCTCAAATTTTTCATATAAACTGAGTATATTACATTTAGTTTTAACTCTAAGACGTTGTATTTATTTATATAATATAAATATTTAATTTAAACCATTACCGATCACCCTCATTAGGCACTTTATTATCCTCACCAAAGTTCACGTAAACTATCACAGGGAAACAGTGACATAAAATAGACGGATACATATGACGATAACAGCGCTCGGGTATATCGGTGTCAGATCTGACGAGCTGGGTAGTTGGTCAGATTTTACGACAAAGCAACTTGGCATGCAGAAAGTTGATAGTGCCGGTAAAACATTGGCACTGCGCATGGATGATCGTAAGCAGCGTTTGATCGTATCCAGCGAACCCGGCGACACACTGGCGTTTCTGGGTTGGGAACTCGGGTGTGCCGATGATTTGGATATTTTCGCAACGCAACTGAGCAATCAGGGAATAAGTGTGACGCAAGCCAGTCGATCGCTTTGTAACAGACGCTTTGTCACCGATATGATCTTATTCGATGACCCCGAAGGTAATCGTATAGAACTGTTCCACGGTCCAATGATTGATGACCGACCTTTTGAGCCTGGTCGCGCGATATCCGGTTTTAAAACAGGGGCTTTTGGTATGGGCCACGCGGTTCTCCATTCGGCGAACGCGGCGACCTTGTTGCACTTCTATCGCGATTTACTCGGATTCAACGTCAGTGATTTCGGCTTGACCCCTTATCCGATGTATTTCTTCCACGTTAACGGACGGCATCACAGTTTTGCATTGATAGGAACCGGGCAATCTGGTTTTCACCATTTTATGGTTGAATACAATAATCTTGATGATGTGGGCCAGGGATACGATCTTGCACAGATGGAAAGCGACATTGTCGCGTATACGCTTGGACGACATACGAATGATTTTATGACCTCATATTACGCAAAGACGCCTTCAGGATTCTTCATTGAAAGCGGCTGGGGTGGACGCATTATCGACCCTGAAACGTGGGAGGCCATCGAAACATTCTGCGGGCCTAGCTTTTGGGGACATGAACGATTACATTTACCGAAAAACAAAAGAAAAACACTGAGAGACATGCGTCTGCGGACAGCAGCAGAGGGACAAAGGGCTCCCCACTTAGTCAATTGTCCGTGGCTCTACCAGAATACTGAATTATAAATCGACTCACCCCCCATAGATGACAAACACCGTTACTCCAGACTTTGACGTTTTGATTGTCGGGTGTGGCCCGACTGGGGCGACACTCGCTCTGCTGCTGGCGAATGCAAGCGTAAAAACACTGGTTGTCGAACGGGAACAGAGCCCCTACGATCTACCGCGAGCAGTACATTTCGACGATGAAATCATGCGTGTATTCCAGGCAATAGGAATCGTTGACGAGCTTGAGGAAGTGATACGATTCAACCCAGGCATGCAATTTTACAGCAGTTGTGGTGAATTACTTCTGGATTGGCCTAGATCAACTGCAATCAGCAGTAACGGCTGGCATAGTAGTTACCGCTTTCACCAACCGGATCTTGAAACCATTCTCAGAGACAAGATGCGTGCAACACCCAACCTCGAATTGATGACAAGGAATGAAGCAATAGCTGTCGATGACCTTGGGGCTCACTGCGAGACCACCATCAGACACACCAAAACTCAGTGTCTCAACACCATCAACTCTAAATATGTCGTAGGTTGCGATGGAGCGCGATCAACCGTACGCCACTCAATGCAATCCTCGATGCAAGATTTGGGTTTTAAGGAACGTTGGCTGGTGGTGGACCTAAATCTTCATCAAGACAAGCCCGAGTTAGGCGATTACACAATACAGAACTGCGATCCTGCACGACCATCCACCTACGTAAGATGCCCTGGAAGACGCAGAAGATGGGAAATAACCGTGCTGAAACATGAAAGGAATGAAGATATTGTACAGCCCGAATCGATCTGGCAACTGTTAAGCCAATGGATTACAAAAGACGAAGCCGTCATCGAACGTGGCGCTGTCTACGAATTCGAATCTGCTATAGCCCGGAAATGGCGCGATGGACGATTGTTACTGGCAGGCGATGCAGCACATCTTACACCTCCTTTCCTAGGTCAAGGTATGTGCAGCGGAATTCGTGATGCAGCTAATCTTGCCTGGAAATTGATTCTGTGCACTGAGAAACACTCCACCCGACTACTGGATAGCTACCAAAGTGAGCGTGCTCCTCATGCAAGGGAATACATCGAAACCGCGATAAAGCTAGGCGGCCTGATCAATACCAGTAATACCAGGGAGGCACTTACAAGTGCATTCAGCCGCCCTGATGGATCCGTCAGAATGACCAGCATATCTCCAACACTGGGCGAAGGGCTTTTCGCTGGACAGACAGTTCATCGGGGGAAGATTTTTCCGCAGCCTCGGCTCGAAAACAGCCAACTACTGGATGATACTGTCGGCTACCGGTCATTCTTAGTGGCTGGCGCCGAGTTTTGCAACGCCTGGGGTGACATGTTATTTCCATACCGTGACAGAATAATCCTGTTAGCGGTGCAACGCGAGTCGCCGTTGGCTATTCTCCTGGATAACTTCCAAACCCAGGCGATACTCGTCCGTCCGGACAGATACATTCTAGGTTCAGCCGATAATGGGAAATCGTTGGATGCTCTGCTGGAAACTTCGCTGGAAATTTCGCATGGCATCTAACTTTCACAGGGTTGATCTAAAATGCACGTTATTGACGCTGGTTATCTTGACAGTGGCTCTATTTAGACCAATTGCCCATTCAGCAGATCAACCAATAATTGTCGCCGCATCAAGTTTGCAATTTGCACTTCAGAAAATTAATAAACAGTTTAGAAAGGATACTGGCCGGAACGTTCTACTCTCATTCGGGTCGTCCGGCAATTTCACACGTCAAATTCGTCAGGGCGCTCCATACGAGCTGTTTTTATCAGCTAACGAACAGTTTGTGTTCGATCTTGCTGATGAAGAACTTACAGTAGACAATGGTAGTGTTTATGCAATTGGTCAATTGGCAATCGCCCTGCCTTTAAACACAACGCTTACCAATATTGACAGCTTTGAGCAGGTTCTTAAACAAATAGCTGCCAAAGAAAACGCCAAGTTTGCGCTAGCAAATCCCTTGCACGCTCCCTATGGCCAGCGCTCCAAGCAGTTATTAGAACACATTGGGCTCTGGCCACAATTTAAAGACAAGCTAATTCTTGGCGAAAACGTCGCACAAACAGCTCAATTCGCGCTTTCGTCAAATACCGAAGGGGGAATCATAGCGCTAGCACTGGCAAAATCAGCCAAACTTTCAAGTCGCGGACATTTTCTTGTTATTCCGAGCAAGCTACACGATAAACTGAATCACCGAATGGTGCTTTTGCGAGGCGCAGGCGACACAGCAAGACAATTTTATAACTATGTTCTTGATGACAAAGCTAAATCCATATTACAGGAGCATGGATTTTCTCTGCCAAAGGACGCATTTAAGTGAGTCCCGGGTATTAGGGTATGGATTGGAACGCACTCTGGCTTTCATGTCGTCTTGCTTTGTTAACAGTTGCAATTCTGATTCCGGTAGCAATTTTTATAGGTCGACTAATTGCCCACAGACAGTTTCGCGCCAAAGGTGTTCTGGAAGCACTGATCGCCCTACCACTTGTACTACCACCTACCGTTTTCGGGTTTTATCTGCTTACCGCATTCAGCAAGAATAGTCCGCTTGGTATGTTTTGGGAGTCAGTTTTCGACTCACAGCTTGTATTTACGTTTTCTGGACTACTGCTGGCCTCAATAATATTTAATCTCCCCTTTGCAGTTCAACCTATTCAACGCGCGTTTGAATCAATTCCTGCAGATATTCGTGCTGCCTCTGCGTGCTGCGGTATGTCTCCATTTCATGCCTTTATGAAAGTGGATCTTCCGCTAGCCTGGCCAGGTATTTTGACTGGTACTATTTTGAGTTTTACACATACACTCGGAGAGTTCGGCATAGTTTTGATGGTTGGCGGAGCCATTCCAGGTGAGACCAAAACAATCGCCATATCGATCTATGACAGTGTGCAGGCATTTGACGATTCCGGTGCCGCACGCATGTCCGCCCTTTTGCTTTGCCTCTCACTTATTACCATCACCCTGACGTTCAGTCTTTCGCGCCGGCTCGGTAAAAGATATTGGGGCACACCATGAAGGGACTAAGCCTGAATGTAAAGCAAACTTCTCCTATTCCACTTGATGCCCGGTTCACCTGTGGTCCAACAGAACTTGTCGCACTAGTAGGCCCATCTGGTAGTGGAAAATCAACTCTACTAAGAGCAATTGCAGGCTTGTTCAAACCGGAATACAGCCATATCCTTGTCAACGGAAATACATGGAGCTCCAGTGAAAAAAAGATTCATGTCACAACAAATAAACGCTCGGCAGGGATGGTCTTTCAAAACTATGCACTTTTTCCACATATGACTGTCATGCAGAATGTGCAAAGTTCAATCGCTCGAATTTCAAAGGCAGACTCCAGCATTAAAGCCAGGAATCTGCTGGACAAAGTTAACCTTGGCGGGTTGGAAGCCAGATACCCCCGTGAACTTTCCGGAGGTCAACAACAGCGCGTGGCAGTCGCCCGTGCGCTCGCACGAGAACCAGAAATTCTACTCCTGGACGAGCCCTTCGCAGCAGTCGATAAAATAACCCGGCGACGTCTGTACCGTGAAATCATGACCTTGCGAAAAGAATTCAGCATTCCAGTCTTGCTCGTTACTCACGATCTAGATGAAGCAGCCACACTCGCTGATCGACTAGTTGTTCTGCATCGCGGTTCTACATTGCAAACAGGTACTCCGGAAGAGGTAACCTCCAGACCAATTACCACTGCAGTTGCTCGTCTAATGGATCAACGCAATGTTTTCGACGGAAAAATGGTAGCAAATGGAATGACCTCAACTGCAATTCAGTGGGGAAAGATTCAATTAGAATTTAGCAATCAAACCAGATTTAATAGCGGTACTAATATTAAATGGGTAATACCTGATGGCGCTGTACTCATTCATAGGCGCAATCGCGCGCCGACTTCCCCTAAGGTTAATACTGTTAAAGCTACTATAGAAGATATTCTGTTGATTGGTCAGAGTGCGCAGATCAGCCTGAAAATACCGTCGGCAAACAAACTGCCATTACACGCATCACTACCTGCCCGTGTGGTTCGTCTGAATGACATTAAAATCGGGGATATCATTGATGTATCACTGGACCCAGAAAGCATTCATATAATGGAGAGTTAGTCAGATATATAATATGTTCGAAGAGCACTACAGAATAGTCTGTCATTCCCGCGCAGCGCAGGAATGACGGTGGGTTGCAATTGCAGCGGTTAACGTCAATAAATCTACTCCATTTGCATTATGTTAAATAGAATGGGTCTTCACGGTAACGACTCAGTCGGAGCATTAAGTATTAATTTCTTGCACTGGTAAATATTCTACTCAGCCTCACCGCAAGCGAAGGTGAAGACTTGGCAGCCTCCGTACTATGCGTGAATGCATCTGCACGTACACGAGACGAAACAGCACCCAACAGTTTCACAGCTCGCGACACAATTTCCACTGTGTGTGGCGAACCGGCCAAATAAATTGAAGCTTCGGCAAGCGGATAGGATAGTTCTTTCATATTGGTAGTTATTTGATCGTGCATATATGACTTCCGGTTAGCGCCATCACCTGTCAATATAGCTTTAACCTTGAGTTGTGAATACCTATCGGACAAAATCTGAAGTTCACTCTGCAGGTACTGATGACTTGCCGACCGCTCCAGGTAAAACACCGAAACTCGACGTTTCGGTGTTTTTACGAGCGCGCTGGTTACGATAGAAAGTATCGGTGCCATGCCTGTATTAGCCCCCACAGCTAACAAGGGACCTTCTTCATCCTCACGTAGATAGGCATCACCATATGGACCCTCAATAGTGAATTGATCACCTGGTCTAAGCTCTGTGGCAATACCACTGCTTACCAGACCTCCGTCTCTGACTTCAATATGAAAATCGAGCTGAGAGAAATTACAGATAGAGGCGATTGAATAAGGGCGTGCTGGATATCCCGGGATTATAAACTTTACGTATTGCCCAGGTGCGAACTGCAGAGGATTGCTTTTATCAACTACGTTCAATGACATTAACAATACATTTCCCCTGCGATCTATACGTTTAACCTCCACAATAAACTGATTAACAATAAAAGGATTTAGTTCCGAGGATTCTACCCAGGCAACCTCGACGTCAGTTTTTGCTATAGAACGACAAGCCAAAACAAGATTGGCTCGCCTCTCATCTGCGCTGAGTGCTGTATCCAAACACGGCAACTCTTGAACTTCTCCGTTTATCAACAACGTTTTACATTGTCCGCACTCACCACTTCGGCATGAATGTGGGTAGGGCACACCCTGCTGTAGCGCCCGATCAAGAATGGTACCTTTACCTTCAGAAATTGGTTGATTCCATTGACTAATTTTTATAGAACTCATCAATTTACTCCAGGATCAGCTTAAGTGGATGCAAGTGTCTGCTATGGCGCGTTTGACTATGATCAAATACCGCCACCCAAAGATATACAGGCTTGTCTGGATTTCCAATCGGAATGTCGTAGGCAGATCCGGTGTCAAGCTTGCGCCTGACTTCCATGAACCAGGTTCCATCTCGCCACTCTGCAAAAGCTGAGACATCTCCCCTATCTCCAACAAACTCCCCTTCCAGAAGAACCGACGGCAGCACCGTCCCTACAGGATAAGTGTCGGCTTCAGCACTATAGGCTATGGTATCTTCAAGTTTCATCCAGTACTGCCCATCATCACTAGCATCTGGATCAAGATTCAGTGATCCGAGTTGTGCCAACATCCCAGCATTTTTGGGCAACCGTTTTGGTATTACGGTTTTATCAGAATACTTTTCCCAGTTCATCACAAATCCACCTTTTTCTTTAGGATCTTTGCTGTAACCTCCTGTGTACCGCCCCCCTTTGGCTGAAGGTTCTAATGGCGGACCAAAAAAGTTATCGTCTATCTGATTCATATCCGATGAACCCGTTCGGACTGATTTCCAATGCCATACATCTACCAGACTGTTATCTGTGGTGTAGTGCAACCCTCGCCCGCCAGAAGGAGCAGGCTTGTCTGCCAGCGGTTTAGGTCCTAGCTGAGTGCTTCCACCGCCTCCTATTTCAGGGGAGTACGACAACATTACACCAAATTTGTCTTCGTAGTATTTGTCCTCATCTTTTCGATTAAATTCCGATTGAACAACACGCCAGCCGTTGGACGTTTTCTGTAAAGGCAAATGCTTTTGACTTCGTGTGGCATCAGGCCATTTGAACCAACCGTATAAATTCTCACCATCATGGGCTAGGCTCACGGATACAGGCGTCATTGAATCTGGCTGATTTTGACCGCCAGTAGTTACAATTTTAACCATAGGTATATCCTGCCAAACGGAATCGTTCAGATTTCCATCGAGATTTGGGGCTTGTGATATTCGTGGTATCACAAGCGACTTTACCGATGCACGATCAAGTACGTTTAACGTTGCCCCTACAGCACCGGCTATTGAAAGCGCGACAACCCCGGCACCTGTATAAGCCATCCGGGGATTCATTATCTTCAATAATTGCCTAAAACCACCGAGACAAAATTGAGCAGTTATGTGAAGCACCACATAGGTAATCAATAACCACGCGGCGACACGATGCACAACCAATGTCGATTCATACGGCGTAAGGCCCGGAAAAAAATAGACCGACACACCCGTGACTGTACCCACTAAAAGAAAAACGAAAGCGAACCAATAGAGAACAATATTAATCGCTTTCCATTGTTCTGTTCGATCTGTACTTCCCAGTTGTGAGATTCTTGATCGGTCAATTTTGATACGAGTGTGTAAGTGGGTGCGTAGTAGATAAGCCACGTATGCAACACTGACTACTGATAGTGCTAACGCGGACCAGACATGCCACTGAATTACAGCTCCTTGCAATAGCACTGAACCTAACATTTTCGACCACAAAGCGTCCTTAGCATCACTTGATATACGCAATCCGGTCATTAGACTGATCAGCAGCGATACAAACAATGCCCAATGCAGTATCACTGTCGGGCTATCGCTTTTAGTTTGCTTAGATTTTTGGTACATAATATTTTCTCCGCGAGTGATTTCATTTAAGACTAACGGGCTATTATGAATTGAATCTTAATATGCTTACTAAATCAGCGCACTTTTCTATGTCGCAATGGTTCCTCACTATTAACGTAACTTGTTACTGTCGTCCATCATGGCGGCCATCACAGCAGGCATCACAGTAATATTAATACCTGATAGACCCGCTGAACTTATGTGAAACTTAAGAAAATAGGGTTTAACTGAATTTTATCTGACAATATTGCTAGTATGGCAATGACGATAAACAATACTCCACCCCGAGGATCGTTAAATATGACAGATGGTTTAAAACGACTTTCAATCTACACAGTGGGGGTACTTCTTTTATCAGTAGGCTATTTTGCCTATGCGTTTCTCCAGATCCCGCAGACAGCCGAACGCGAAACGTTTCTCAGCGAAATTGGTGAAGGATTTGGTGAAATAGGCATGTATGCACTCATGTTTATCTATTTCCGAACGGTACTAAAACTTGTGATGGGCAAAGGACCCATTTCCAAAAGGCTGCTTCCGGATTATGTACCTGCGCGCTCCGCTTCAGGCCTGAAGAGGCTGGTGTCCCTTCTTGACCGAACCCACGTGCATGTTGGCATAGCATCTGTCGCGATAATTTTACTGCACATAGTTTTTATGGGTGCACCGATGACTAATCTTTTCTTCCCAGCAGTGATTGCACTTGTCCTCTGGCAAACAGTGTTCGGCTTGTTTCTAAGATGGCGGACTACCCCGCGTAACATTAAGAAATTTTCCTATTCCGTACATGCACAATTACTAACGGGTGTTATGCTGGGAATTTTTGCGTATTTTGGTCACATGCTGATATAACGCTACCGTGGCATCAATTTTAATCATAGAAGATAATAACCTCATTGGTCACGCAGCTAAACTATGGCTGAAAAGAGACAATTCAGTGGTATGGGTACAAAAACTTTCTGACGCCAGAGTGTACCTCTCAACCGCGGAGTTCGACATCATCCTATTGGATCTGGGCCTTCCTGATGGGAACGGTCTCGAATTGCTTAGCCATTTGAAAAGAACCAAGCACGAGGCTGGCATTATTATAATGACGGCATACGGCGATGTAGACAATCGCATAGAAGGGCTAGACTTGGGTGCAGATGACTATCTTGTGAAACCGATCGACTTCAAGGAGCTTGATGCGCGAATACGGGCAGTGAAAAGGAGAAAAGACGGTTTGACGTCGACGATCGTTGAACACGGTGCTCTGCAACTGGATACTCAGGGAATGAACGTTACGGTGGACAACAAACCTGTACACCTATCACGAATGGAGGTATCAATATTAGCAATACTGTTGTTGGGTAAGAATCGATACCACAGCAAATCAATGATCGAGCAGCGACTCTACGGTATAAATGAGTCCATTAAGGGAAATACAATTGAGGTTCATGTATCGTCATTACGAAAAAAACTAGGTAAAAATCTTATTAAAACGACACGTGGCCTTGGTTATGTGATTGAAAGGATGCCCAACTAAAATATGGCCCTTCTCTCCAGCAGAAAGATATAGGGAGTACTTCAGGCTAGTTTACGATGAAAATGACTCCGCGGCACAAATACTAAATTGACTGGTCAGACGAACTTAAAAATATGAGCGGCCTTAAACACCATTCGCTGTCAAGACAGTTATTTATTTCATTGGCGTTGCCTATGTTGGCGTTTCTGTTACTGGCAGCAGCTGCCTCTATTTGGGTTGCCAGTAAATCAGTCAATCAGTTGTACGATCAACAAATGAAGCACAACGCCGATGTGTTGTCAGCTTTTTTGCATTTTGAAGTAAACGAAAGACATTACTATGATAATAAAAATGACGACGAACTAAAAAAGTACGAGGATGAAGAATACGATGAAGATGAAGAAAATTTCGAAATCAGCGACGAACTTATCAAGATAGTTAATGACATTGAGTCACAACATGGTATTACCATCAACTATCGATTAAAATTAGCCGGCCGCACTATTTTCACATCGATGCTTGTACGCAACCTGCCGACGTGTTCTCAAGGCTTCAGTAACTTCCAGCACCCGGCTACCGATGGCGCCCAATTAAAATGGCGATGCTTTCGACAGTCTCATCGTATTAATAGTACTAATCTCCGAATTGTCACAGAATACTTTGAACCTGTTGCAATAAGAAAACAGGCGATCAAGTCGTTAATACTTTCGTCCTATCTACCAATGTTTCTTTTGCCCATACTTGTACTTATGATCACATTTTGGGCCGTTCGTCGTGGAATGGCTGAGTTGCAAGAGGTCAGTAACTCCGTGAAACGCAGGTCTGTTGATAATCTGGAGCAGATATCCTACGAAGGTAAACCGATAGAAATGCTACCCATAGTTGATTCCGTGAACAAATTGTTGAAAAGACTGGACAGTGGAATTTCGCGAGAAAAAAGATTTACTGACGATGCAGCACACGAGTTGAGAACACCTGTCACTTCAATAAAAATGCTGGAGCAGTTGTTACGCAGGGACAACAAAGATCCTTATTTAAACGATTACCTCGACAAGTTGCGAGACGCTACAACGTTATGCCAGTCTCTGATTGATCAACTTCTCAAAATGGCCCGTCTACAGGCCCGCCAGAGCATGGAACGCGAAAATCTGGATCTCCCAGAAATGATTAACGAGCAACTTAGTCTTCTCTCGCCCCAACTAACTGAGAAGCAATTGTCAATAGAACTGGACGTACAGAACTCTCACCCGACCATCAATGCCGACAAAAACGCCCTTAAATTGCTGCTCAATAATCTTCTATCTAACGCAGTCAAGTTCAACAGCAGAAACAAATCTATTTACGTGCGTATCACTGGAGAGAGCCTAACCATAGAAGACGACGGTCCCGGAATTATCGTTGCCGATCGGGATCGGGTTTTTGACCGCTTTTTCAGAGCCTCTAAAACAAGACAGATTACAGGTAACGGTCTTGGCTTGACATTAGCAAAGTGGGTTGCTGATATGCATGGATTCGGGCTTACGACGATAGAGCCATCTATAGGCACCGGCGCCGCGTTTAAACTTGATTATGGGCAGGCTGAAAACCGTCGCGGTTAGTCCAATCCGCTGCTGCAAGATTTTGCAATTCGGTTAGTTCAGAGCTAGAAACACTCCGTGTTCACTTAGATTTCGCTGTGGTGGGTTTAGGCGGCAATGAATCGACAAAATCAATACCCTGTTGAACCCAACTGATTAATTTTTTCTTCGATTCGAACCCTGCTGGTTCCACACGTATAAATGCTTTAGTTTGCCGCCCCCTTCCAATATTCATAGGACCAACATGTTGTTTCTTCACAGCCAAATGACAGGCGGTTTCCCCGATTCGAACAGTCAATGCAGAGTCCTGCACACCACAGCACATATGGTCATTCACCATAAAAACAAGCGATCCCATCATTTTTCTTTCAGTCACATCTGGGAGATGAGCGAGAGTCTGCCGAACTCGCGCTGCAACACATTCATCATATGACATAGCTACTGCCAATTACAGGCTAGGTTACTTCGGGGACTAACACCAAATCAAAATCAACAACCGAGTAGTCATCGTCGACTTTACCGGATAGCTCATACCCTTCAGCTGGAAAACTACTAGCCGGTTGGGAAACGTATGTCGTGATCAAATCACCCCTTACACCGAATACGGTATCCTGATCGAGATAGGGGTCATCATCTGGAAACACTTCTGTGACCAATGATCGAAATCCATCAGCTTTGACAATGTAGTGCAGGTGCGAGGGGCGCCACGGATGGCGACCCATCGCGTTTAATATGTCACCAACTGGTCCATCGGTTGGAACGGTATAGCTTACCGGCCGAACTGTGGTAAATGAGTACTTGCCGTTCTCTCCAGTGGTGAACATTCCATGAAAACTATAAATATCCTGGTCTGGATCTTGGGACGAATAAAGTCCATTAGGAGCAGTTTGCCAAATATCCAGCGTTGCACCGCTAATGGGCTCGCCTTGCGGAGTCTCAACAATACCTTTCACCAGTACAAGCTCACCTTCGAATTTTCCACATAAATCTGCCCCCATTTCCATGGGCGGAGGATTTGATATGTGGAACGGCCCTAGTACCGAAGAGCTGGTTCCGTCGTCTGAAGAATTGATCATATCAACCAGTGACGACAACCCTAGTACGTCTGATAAAAGAACATACTCATCACGCTCTGGTGTGGTAATGCTGCCGGTGCTTCTCAGGAATTCAATTCCTTTGTTCCATTCAGCATGGGTCAATCTGGTTTCTCGCGCAAATGCATGCAGATGAGCCGAAAGACTGGTCATGATTTCCACAAGCCTTGGATCGGCGTCTTTTCCAAAATAACCAAGAAATGCTTCTGTTATATTGTCTTCTGTAAGTGTTCGCATATCAGTTCACTCTGGTTATAAATACCGGTTATAACTACCAATTATAACTACTGATTAATTAACTAATGCGAGACTTATCTGAGGAAATCTTATCAGTAAAATCAATACCAGCAGCATCACTACCGCAAAGGGCAACGCGCCCAAAAATACATCTTTGAGCTTTATCCGATCATCATTCAAGGTTGATTTTATCACAAAACAACTGATACCAAGTGGGGGGGTCAACAAACCAATTTCTGCACCAACGACAGTTACGATACCGAACCAGACCGGACTTAAACCCATGGGTTCAATCAGTGGTAAAAATAGTGGTACTACTATGAGTATAATGGAGGCCGTATCGAGTAACGTACCCAGAAACAACATCAGACAAACATAAATAATCATAATAGCCGCAAATCCGAACTGATTCCTCGCCATTAAGTCGCCTAGCTCATTGGGTAGCCCGGCAAGACCCAGCATTCTGCTGTATACAGAGGCTGCTGTAATAAGGAATAGTATCGCTGCTGTGATATGCCCG
This sequence comes from Phascolosoma agassizii, assembly GCA_035593235.1. Classification (NCBI taxonomy): domain Eukaryota; kingdom Metazoa; phylum Annelida; class Sipuncula; order Phascolosomatiformes; family Phascolosomatidae; genus Phascolosoma; species Phascolosoma agassizii. The sequence goes on from JAVJHY011907567.1 coordinate 18,623, forward strand.
GTTTCCAACAATGCTTCCCAGAATCCTTTGAAACTGATTCGTCGCCTGACGATTGCTATAAACAGGCCAAGCGTGGCCCCCGCCGCCCCCGCTTCCACAGGCGTTAACCAGCCAGTGTAGATACCACCAAGTACCGTCAATATCAACAAAACAAGTGGTAATGATTTGGAGATAACCTGCGACCAGGTCATCGCTTCAATTTCATCAGGAGGTCGACCGCCTACAAAACCTGGCGTAAATTTTCCAAACAGCCATATAGAACCAACAAATGCTATCGCGAGGAGGATGCCCGGAAAGACGCCTGCGATAAACATTTCACCCACGGACTGTTCGGCGACAAACGAGTAGATTATCAGCATTGCGGATGGAGGAATGATCATGCCGAGAACGGAAGAGCCGGCAACAACGCCAACCGCAAATCTCGGGTTGTACTCATAGCGCAGCATTTGCGGCACCGCCACTGTCGAAAAGATCGAAGCTGATGCTATTGAGGATCCAGTAACGGCGGCAAACACCGCATTCGCCCCAACAGTCGCCATTCCAATGCCCCCCTTCACCTGCCTGAAGCCGGAGTTCATCACCTCATATATATCGCGCCCCAGCCCCGCCTTTGCAACGATGAGGCCCATAAACGTGAACAAAGGAATGGTTGCAAACGTGTATTCCATTACGCTATCACCCAGCGCTATTTTGAGGAGATTGATGGATAAATCGAAGTTGTCTCTCATTAACCAGATGGAGACAAAGGACACAACGCCTAGCGCAACGGGGATATACACACCCAGATAAATAAGAATAACAATCGCCAGAACCGAGATTAGCCCAATTTCAACAGGAGACACTAGGTTGCTTCCTGTCCATCAATTAACTTGCCAGCACTCGAGCCAGGCTTTTCCTCACCAAAGAATACCTTCAGTGCAAATAACAGCGCGCAAAGAGTTGCGCTCATAAAAATAATCAGCTTCACGGGCCACCAGGGTGCAGTAAACACACCCGGTACACCAAAATAATCTTTGGTCTCCCACATTTCGGTAAATTCCGGCCAGATTGCAACAGCAATCAGTACCATAAAGATACAGGCGATAGTATTGATAACTCTCCCCAATAATCGGGAAAAAGTGGGCCATCGTTGACCGGTTATTGCCAGAAAACCATCCGATCGAGTCAGCCGGTTAACACGAACTACATCGGGGAGCTGTAGAAAAACGATCAGTACAATCGAAAACTGAACGACTTCGATTGCACCCATGAAAGGCGAATGAAAAACGCCTCTGGCAACAACGTCATAGTTGACGACCGCAACCAATACAAGTACACCCAGGGTTCCCAACACGTTTGCACCGATTGCAATCGCGTTGGAAACTTTCAGAACCATTCGTGCTACCGATTTCACTGCAACAGATGCTCTAGAGGATTAGTCTCTGAGCTACTTCTCTGTCCAGTCGCGTAGCGGCGTATAACCTGCTGCGCCAAGCTTTCCGAGATAGGCCTTGAGCATGTCGGTGCCTGGCTCCCCTTTCGCGTCCAGATTGTCTGCCCATTCCAGTGCGATATTAGGCATAGACATAGCCCAGGTTTTTCTCTGAGCATCAGGCAGATCAACAACCTTTCCGCCTGAGCTTATATACGCGTTGCGACTGGCCTCTGCCCGATCCATTGCTACACCTGCAACATGATCTCGATACAACACAGCAACTTCCTTAAGTACTTCCTGCACTTCATCAGGCAGCTTTCCCCAGAAATCCGCATTGACGGTCACTGTTTTTGAATTAACGGCACCCAGATCAACTTTCAACATATGTGGTGCGACTTCAGCGATCTTGAAAGTCTTTGCAGCCTCCGGCCATAGCATCGCGTGATCAACGAGTCCTGTTTGAAGCATGCTGTAGAAATCTGTTAACCCACCACGAACACCTACGGCGTCATGGATACCTTCGAGATAACGCAAATTCATTCCAGCGCCCGCGACTTTCCCGCCTTCCAGATCTTCAAGTGAGTTTACTGGCTTTCGACTCAACATTTGGTAGGTGTCAAGAACTACACCTGTGGCAAGGTAAACCTGATTTTGCTTCGCAAATTCCTTTTGCATAGTAGGGAACTCTTTTGCTATTTCGTCTACAGCTTTGGCAACTACTCTGGCATCGGGAGCGATAAAAGGTGTTACAGCAGCAAGGGCCTGACTAGGTAACTTGGATGAATGAAATATCGTCGTCACTATGCCGATATCACCCAACCCGAGCTTTACGCCCTCCAGAACACCTTTTGGTTTTACAATTGCACCGCCATAACTTTCCTGCCAGTCAATTTTGTAATTACCCCGCGCTTCCAGACGCTTGTCAACTTCCGGTATGAAAAAACCAGAAAATTCCTTTACCCACATTGCCTTCGCGGGATAGCCATCAATTACAACTGCTTTGATTGTTTCAACCGCATATGCGGGGAATGACAAGAGCCCAAACAGGCAGATAACAACCAACATCTTAAGTTTTTTTACAATCATTAATTTCTCCAAATGGAAGGAATATAATGGAACGAAAACTCGCCGTTCCAGCATCAAACGTCATGTATTAGCTTAATAGCCAATTTTCTTCAATCACTGTGCCTGTCTGTTTATTCTGTATATTGTTTAAACTACAATTTGTTTAAAACAATGTATTGTATTAACTACATGCGAAAACGCTCAGACTATATGAATTTGCAGACTTTTTCGAACTCAAACCGAGGTAATTTTTGAAATAGCGCAGTTTCATCTGCGTATCCAATGTTACATAGAAAGTTGGATCGTATGGTTGAGTTTGGAAAGAATTCTTCATCTACTATCGCATTGGAAAACCCGGACATCGCACCCACATCAAGGCCCAAAGCCCGAGCTGCGATCATAAAATATCCACCCTGCAGAGTTGAATTTCGAAATGCCGTACTCTCGCAATACTCATCTTTCCCTTTGAAAAATCCGCGTCTGTCCTCATGTGGAAACAAGTATGGAAGTTCTTCCCAAAAGTTCAAGTCATAAGAAATTATCGCCGTTACCGGAGCCGCCATCATCTTTTCAATGTTTTTCTCTTTAAGCGATTTAGCCAGCCGCTCCTTTCCTTCAGTGGATCTGACAAAGTCAAAACGTGCCGGACAGGTATTCATACTGGTCGGGCCACTGGCTGTAATGTGGTACAGCTCTTTTATAGTCTCTTCGCTAACAGGTTTATCACTCCAGGCATAGTGAGACCTTGCATCTCTCAATATAAGATCGATGCCGTCATCGCTTAGACGAGGTTTACGCTCTCGCATACGTCTAACCGCATTTTGCGCGGCTTCAATTGCAGTCTTCTGTGAGTCAGTCATAGCCTTATTGATCCAGATCTTCTTCAGCTTTGACGGGACTGGCACAGATACCTATGCCTTCAATCTCAATTTCAATTATCTCACCAGGGCGTAGCCAACGCGGTGGCTTGCGCGCATGCCCAACCCCAGGTGGCGTTCCCATAGCTATCAAGTCTCCTGGCTCTAGAGTTGCGAACTCCGAAATAGTTTCAATTGTCTTGTCTACTGGCCACAGCATTTCGGATGTGTTTGCCGACTGTAATATTTCATCACCAACACGCGACTCTATTTTCAGTCCGGCGCACCCAGGTGGCAGTTCATCAGGCGTGACCACTACAGGTCCGACAGGTCCAGTCGAATCGAAATTCTTGCCTGGAGTCCATTGATGGGTAAAGCGCTGATAGTTACGTATTGATCCGTCATTAAAAATTGTATACCCAAAAACATGGGAATAGGCGTCTGCAGCTTTAATGTGCTTCCCGCGTTTACCGACAATAACCATTAACTCAGCTTCATAGTCAAGCTGCTCGGAGCAGCTTGGGCGAATCATAGGTGCGCCGGCTGCCATCAGCGAATTTGGTCCACGCATAAAAAGCGCAGGGTACTCGGGCACGTCATATCCGCCCTCTTTTATATGATCTACATAATTTAGCCCGAGGCAGATCAATTTACCTGGCTTCGCAACGGGCAACGCTGGTTCGATATCGTCCACAGGGATCTCATTGGCCCCAGTCGTTAAACCGCTGACCAGTGATGCGGCGTCCTTGTGATTAATAAGCGCAACGAGATCGGGCCCTATTGAAGGATCCAGCGCAGTTAAATTTACAGCCTTGGTCCCGCTAACGGCAAACACTGAATTGTTACTATCGGTGGCGCCTGTGACCTTCCCAACGATCAGTCTCATGATTTCCTCTAAGTATGATATCGTGCCAGATTGTCAGCAGAATCGACATCAATGTCAAACACGTCTGACAAACCTGAACAAATTCGACATTATTTTACGCTAAAATCAAATAGTATTGACTTACTCAGATAATTTCCAAGTTTGACTAACTACACAAAAATACAGGAGAATCATCTTGGTCGCATGGTCGGAATACAAGGCAGCTGCACAGGCGAGAGGCTCGCTAGCGCTCGAACTATACGCTGTAGAAAGTACACCTGCAAAGGGGCCAGATGACGTCAAATCCAATCTGGCGGCTCATCTGACCTACCAGGCAGCTCAAGAGCAACTCGGTACTCTCGCTTTCGCAGGCCCATTGTCTGATCTGTCAGGAGAACACATGGAAGGTTGTGGGCTGATCGTATATCGCGCGGCTAGCTTCAATGCCGCAAAAGCAATCGCAGAGGCAGATCCGATGCATCAAAGCGGCGCACGGCAATACACGATTCGGCGTTGGCTGATAAACGAAGGCAGCCTACAACTAGACGTCAAATTGTCAGCACAACAAGTGAAAATCTAACTTGCACAAACCAATAGCCAGAGCCATCCTCCGAAGTTAATGAGATTTCCAATTTTCAATCTATCGTTACGCATCGCCTATTTATTAGAAATTACTGCAACTTAGCCGATAAATTGAAAACAATTCAAAACGAGAAATTTGTCTGGCCGGGTCCGCGGTAACCGGCATCAATACCACTTAGAATCATGCCCTTCCATCGATCTCCCAACACCACACCCGACGATCAGAATACACCAGAGTCCGGTCGCAAAGCAGCGCCAGTCACAGAGATTTTCGAGCAACTGGCCGCAGTGGCTGGTGAGCGAACTGCTGTTGTTTTTGAAACCAGCGTCGTGAGCTACGCCGAGTTGAATCGCCAGGCCAACCGGGTTGCGAATACACTTCTAACGTTTGAGCTACCTTACGAAGCATGCATTGGGGTGTGTCTGGACAGGTCACATCACGCCATCGCAGCTATGCTGGGTGCAATGAAAGCTGGACTAGCATTTGTACCATTGGATCCGGATTTTCCGAGCGCTCGTCTAGCTTACATGATAAAGGACGCAGCCATTTCATGTTGTATCACCCAACCTGAGTACTCCGGATTGATCTCATCTTTGGTTTCGAAGACTCTATTGGTGGAAACTGCGTTCGAGGAATCAAGTGATGCAAATCCTGGTATTACTCTGGCGCAGGATCAGCTCGCGTACGTTATGTATACATCAGGCTCGACCGGAAATCCAAAAGGTGTGCAGATCGAACACCTGGCGCTAACTACCTACAGTTATGCGGACGCTCATGCCTACGAGCTCACTGAAAACGACTGCACGCTACAATTTTCCACACTGAATTTCGACATAGCGATAGAGGAAATATTTCCACCGCTAATCACAGGTTCGAGCATTGCGGTAAGGCCACAACAAAGGAGCGATGATATCAACGAGCTTTCATCGTTGATCAAACAATACAATGTAACAGCTATCCATGTTGCCACTGCCTACTGGCACGAATGGGTGAACTTGCTCGGCGCCACAAACGATGTAACCCCATCGTCGATAAGGTTAATGATTGTTACCGGTGAAAAAGTATCAAGCGAGCACTACAGGCAATGGAAATCCAGAACTAGCCAGGATGTGTTGTGGGTCAACGCCTACGGACCTACTGAAACTACCGTTACTGCCACTGTGTATGTTCCACCTGAGAACTGGGATGGTACAAATTTACCTATCGGTAAACCACTTCGCGGCTATACCGCCCATATTCTTGATACTGAGCTGCTACCGGTAGATCAGGGCGAGACAGGAGAACTCTATATCGGTGGTCCAAGCCTCGCTCGGGGTTACCTGAATCGGGAAGATTTAACCGCTGAAGTCTTTTTGCTAGCCCCAAGTGGGGAACGCCTGTACAAAACAGGTGACCTGGCGCGTTGGTCTGACACTGGTGATATCGAGTATGCGGGACGAATCGACCATCAGATTAAAATTGGGTCATTCCGAATTGAACCTGGCGAGATCGAAGAAGCACTAAACAGGCACCCCTCGGTTCAGGAATCACTGGTAATTGCGACAGAAGCAACTAATGGGCAAAGCAAAAAAATAGTTGCCTATGTGGGCAGTATTAACAACGTAGAGGCCGCCACGCTAAACCATTACCTGGGTGATGAACTGCCGGCCTTCATGTTGCCCTCTGGTTATATCACACTTGCCAACTTACCTAAGACCATCAACGGAAAAATAGACAGAGACAACCTGCCCGATGTCTCTAGCGCAATTTCAGCCAGGGCTTCCGACTTTGTAGCTGCTGAAAGTGAACTGGAAAAAACCATTGTTACTATCTGGTCTGAAGTACTCGGAAGAGACAGCATCAGCGTAAACGACGATTTCTTTTCAGTTGGTGGCAGCTCACTTGCAGTGGCGCGCACGATCACTGAAATGCAAAAATCACTTGGACGATCACCAACGGCCAGGGAGTTCTATGTTTATCCTACGATAGCTGAGCTTGCGATGCTCCTGAATCAGAGGCGCGATACTGGTTCACTTGGCATTGTCAAAGGTAGCGCAGCTGACAAGCCAGTAGAGTTAACTGACACTCAATATCAAATCTGGTTTCAACAACGATTACACCCTGAATTGACTATTTACAACGTCTACGAAGCCGTTGTAATTAACGGCGCACTTGATGTAGATAGACTGAAATCAGTCATCGATGGGATGCTGGAACGCCACTTGATCCTGAATACTCGATTCAGGGAGGAAGATGGTTTGTGTTATATGGTAACTGGTGCACCTGAAACAGGCGCATTGAAGGTGGCTACAAGTACCAAACAAAATCCGGATGATTGGCTTGCACAACAAGTGCATCGACCGTTTGATCTTGTCAGTGATAATGCTTACCGTTTTTCACTACTAAACCAACGCGACAACACTTACCTTCTGGTACTGACGGTTCATCATATAATATCTGATGGTTGGTCCATGACCCTGCTCATACGGGATATAGGTCGTCTATACAATTCAACGAGTGCTGTCAGCAACCCAGCTTCCAAACATCGGTTAGGCTCTCGAGATTCGCAGGAGCCGTTCGAATTCGTTGATGTAGCCGTCTACGCAAAAGGTATTAAGGAAACTGCTGACTACAAATCACAACTGAACTACTGGAAGGATCATTTGACTGGGATTCTGCCAGTTCAGCTGCCACAAATAAATGCGACGCCGGCAACTCGTCGTTATTCCGCCTCTGAAGTTCAGTTTGAGATTTCAATTCCGCAAACACAAATCGACTCACTTTGCGACAGTTACTCTATCAGTCACTTTATGTTACTACTGGGCGCTTTTAAAGCACTGCTCTATCGCTACAGCCACTCTGATTCAATAGCGGTTGCCGTTGCTCACTCTGGCAGATCACTATCTGGTGTTGAGGAAACCTTTGGCCTCTTTGTTAATACGCTTATTGCTCACACGTCTATCGATCCAACTGAAACCAGTGAGGCTTATTTCAAACGTATTCGACAGACATCTCTGGACGCCTTCGCTAACCAGGACGTCAGTATGGCCGAGTTGGTCGCGACGCTAAAGCCTGAGAGAATTGAAGGCTCGATGCCATTCACACCGTTTTTATTCCTAATGCAGGACATCCCAGACACGGATTTGATACTTGACGGATTAATCACAGACCCCGTTTTCACACCAGCATCAAACATTGACTATCAAATACTGCTTGAAATAACCAAGCAACCCGGTAACGCCGTCATTCCTTACCGAGCGAGACTGATATACGCCGACGAACTCTACGATGATACTGATATGGTTCGAATGTCTTCACACTTTAAGACAATTTTAAGCGGCATTGTTACTAATGCTTCCAGCAACATTGCAACGTTGCCCTTACTCGAAAAAGTGGAATTCGACCAACTACGCTACAGGTTCAATCAGACAGAGCTTAGCTATCCAACCAGAAGTTCTCTTGCTCACGAAATTGACAAGATCGCGCATGAACACGGGTCAAAAATCGCAGTGATTTTTGAAGACACTGAATATACTTATGCAGAGCTCATCACGCGAATTCGCCTACTTGCCGGTCACTTAGCTGCCCTGGGCGTGCAACCGAATTCACTTGTCGCAGTCTTTACTGATAGAAGTGCCGACATGCTTGTAGCTCTACTCGCCATTCAGTATGCCGGAGCGGCGTATCTACCCATGGATCCGCTGTATCCTGAAGAACGCATTGCATACATCATGAGCGATGCCAATGCACCCGTTCTGATTACTCAAGCATCTTTTGAAAAGAGTCTACCGCAACTCAAGGCCACGATTATTCGAATCGATACAGACTGGCATAGAATTCAGGAGAGCAAACCGCTAGCGACACCTTACGATGCCAATCCGGAAGATCTCGCATATGTTATCTACACTTCCGGATCTACAGGCAAACCCAAAGGTGTTCAGTTAAAACGAAACAACGTATTGAATTTTCTGTTTGCGATGCGGGAACGCCCCGGAATAACCCAATCAGACACCCTGGTGGCGCTAACAACTATCTCTTTTGACATCGCAGTACTCGAGCTTTACCTGCCATTAATCTGTGGTGCAACTGTTGACATTGTATCAAGAGAAACCGCCATAAACGGCAGTCGACTCGCAGCCCGACTTCAACACTCCGGGGCTACAATGATGCAGGCAACACCAGCGACATGGCGCTTATTGCTCGATACAAATTGGCAGCCAACGCAGGGATTTCGAGCATTCATCGGTGGGGAAGCGCTACCACAAGACTTAATCGATCCGCTATTGTCCCGCGTAGAAGAGCTGTGGAACATGTACGGCCCGACGGAGACTACAGTCTGGTCAACCTGCTCGCGAATCACTGATGCCGACAAGTCTCCATCGATAGGCACACCCATTGGAAACACACAGATTTACATGCTGAGCGCTGAAGATCAGTTTGCGCCGATCAACGTTCCCGGAGAACTCTGCATTGGTGGTGACGGTGTGGCACTGGGATACGCTAACCAGCCTGAGTTAACAGCGGAAAAATTTTGCCGAACAAGTTGGTCGGACAACAATCGTATCTACCGGACAGGAGATTCAGCTCGGTGGCTTCCCAACGGAGAAATTGATTATCTTGGCAGACTGGACAACCAGATCAAACTGCGTGGTTACCGCATAGAGCCGGGTGAAATTGAATCCTTGATTACCAGTGTGCCAGGAATAGACCAGGCTGTAGTGACAGTTAACAGCAACGTCCAAGGAGAATTCCTCACAGGCTACCTGGTAGGCGACGACTCAATTTACGATCAAGGCCATGGGCTGCCAACTACGTCTGAAAAATCAGTGGATGGGAACCGCTTACGCGACCATCTTGCACAAAGTTTGCCCGACTATATGATACCCACCACATGGATGGCACTTGATAGACTTCCGTTAACACCCAATGGAAAAATAGACCGTAAGGCACTGCCTGATCCTGTACCGCGCTTGACATCATTACCAACTTCCGACCCGGTCATCACAGAAACTGAGAAAACAGTAGCATCATTGTGGGGCGAACTTCTTAATATTGAAATGCCAGGAAGAAATAGCAATTTCTTCGCATTGGGTGGGCATTCTCTCTTGGCGATGCGATTTATAGCCAAGGCTGAAAAAACATTTAGTACAACGCTCGCGGTTCGACCACTTATGACAGACAACCTCGCTCAAATTGCGAAAGCGCTCAACCCGAAGGACGTCGCTGATATTTCAATGCAGTCTGCGCCAATGCCCAGCCATAAATTCGAGCTCGTCTCGTTCGGAAATAATCAGTCACTGTATGGCGTACTACACAGGAGCATGAGCAGGGGAACACCAAACAGGGGCTTGCCAGACGGGGGGACGCAACACAAGGCAAGTTCCACTACTACTCGTGATGCCGTGCTTATCTGCCAACCTATTGGTCATGAGTACCAGCGACTTCACCGCAGTATGCGAGTGCTCGCTGTTGAACTTGCCGAGGCGGGCCATACGGTGTTGCGCTTCGATTACACAGGTACCGGGGATTCTGCGGGGAATCTTGACCACGCGAGACTTGAGCAATGGCAGGCAGACATTCGGGATGCGGCAGGCGTGCTCAAACAACAATCGGGACAACATCAGATATCATTGGTTGGTGCAAGACTCGGTGCGACATTGATGCTATCAACACAACTCAATGATGTAAGACACTGCATACTCTGGGACCCTGTTGTATCCGGAGCCGAATGGATTCGAGAGCAACGCCGATTGCACAAAGGAGAGATGCGTAATCTTGATCGCTATCGCTGGATGCAAAAAATATGCGACCAGAATGAAATTATGGGATATACATACTCGGACGCGTTAATTAGAGATATTGTGCATCTTGAACTCGGGACCCACGCGGAACAATGGTCCAGTAAAAGTATGATCATTGAATCATCGAAGAATACTGAAAGACAATCCTATCTTCCTACGGAATTTCAGCAATCAATTTCAGTTAGTTCAATCGTGCATGCGGATGATGGGCAGTGCTGGAGTGAACAATCGGCGGTAGATGACATGATTCTCGGCTTCGGCGCGATACGCAAGATTAAAGACAAAATAGCTTGATATGGAAACCTTCTGTCATATAAACAAAGATGAAAACCTGAGCGGCATCGTCTGCAAACCAGATAACTCTGCCTCAGAGTCTCCAGCAATACTGTTTATCAATGCCGGTTTTCTCCATCATGTCGGTCCATATCGCCTCTATACGACATTAGCGCGCAATCTTCAGGAATCTGGTACCCCAAGTTTAAGATTCGATCTTGCCGGTCTTGGCGACAGCTTGCCCCATCCAACCGACAACGGTTCAGTTTCGCAATCTCCTGTAGCAGATGTCAAAAGCGCAATGGACTATATGCAGAGAGAACACGGTATTAATAGCTTTGTCGTCTGTGGTTTGTGCTCGGGTGCCGACGATTCCCTGGAAGCTGCAATCGAGGACGAACGAATAGTTGGTGCACTCCTGGTTGATGGTCCAGGCTTTAAAGCTGGCCGATTCAATTTGCATCACTACAGTCAACATTACCTGCGTCGCGTCCTGAGCGTGCAAAAATGGATGCTTATAGTAGATCGAATCCAGGCACGTTTCGGGGCACAAAAAATAATTGTTGCTGAACACAAGCTTGATGACGAGATTCGCAAAGATATCACGGAGGAGCATGTGCGCCAGATGGTCGCCGAATTGCTATCGCGCGGTGTTGCACTGCATTTTTTATATACCGGCGGCGTGTCGGACTACTATAACCACGAAGACCAGTTCGACGCTATGTTTCCAGAGTACAAAGACAATTTGTTGTTATCGACCAGCTATTACCCGGACAGTGACCACCTGTTCATGCTGGAAGCGCATAGAAATGCTGCAATCAATCAAATGCTATCGTGGGTTAAAAAAACATTTCCGGTTCAATGATCCTATTCTTTCATCGACGTACTGAACAATGTACTGAACAATCTACTAAACAATGTACTGAACAAGGGGTTGGAGTCTGCTCAGCGGAGCCTGAAAATGGGTGTCAAGCTACGTTGAAAGCACGTCATCCAGCATATCTATAGCCCGTTCAAGTTCTTTGTCAGTAATGATCAACGGTGGTAAGAATCGCAACACTGCTCCGCCGCGCCCACCTGACTCAATAATTAACCCATTTTCGAAACAGGATTTTTTAATGCTGGTTGCTAGCACTCCATCTCCCACTGGACGGCCGTGATTGTCTGTTTTTGACGAATCAATCATTTCAATTCCCCACATCAAACCCATACCTCTGACATCACCAACGCTTGCATGTTTCTGCTTTAGCGTATAAAGCCGCTGTTCCAGCCATTGACCCTGTCTCTGAACCTTCGTCAGAATATCATTTTGCTCCAGCACATCGAGGGTTGCAATTCCAGCAGCAAATGCGAGCTGATTTCCTCTAAAGGTTCCTGCGTGAGCACCTGGCTTCCAGACATCGTACTTCTTGTTATAAACAACCATCGATATAGGCATACCGCCGCCGATCGCTTTGGACACAAGAATTGCATCAGGGATAATTCCTGCTCGTTCAAATGAAAACATATGTCCTGTACGACCAATGCCGGTTTGTATCTCATCAATGATGAGCGGTATATCACGCTGTTCAGTAATATTCCGCAAGCCCTGTAACCACTCAATGCTGGCGGGCACCACACCGCCCTCACCTTGTATGGTCTCGCAAATAATGGCGGCGGGCTTACGTACGCCAGACTCTACATCATCGAATAGATCAGCAATCATGGATAGTGAAAGCTGGTCAGTTTCTTCACCGGACTTACCCCAGGGGCAACGAAATCTGTACGGAAAGGGTATGTGATGTACATCCGGTAACAAGGTGCCAACGGCCTGTTTTGATCCAAGGTTACCGGTCAGTGCCAGGGCGCCAGCGGTCATGCCATGATAGGCACCATAAAAAGAGATAACATCGGACCGGCCTGTTGCTGTTTTGAAAAGTTTTAGTGCAGCTTCTGTGGCGTCAGCGCCACTAGGTCCACAAAACTGTATACGCGCGTCCTCGACCATTCCAGCAGGAAGCTCAGATAAAAACCTATCGATGAACTTACGCTTGATTGGCGTAGTAATATCCAGCACCTGAAGAGTACCACCTGTGGATAGGTAGTCACTCAACGCTTTTACTATGTCGGGGTGGTTATGCCCGGTGGCCAATGTTCCAGCACAGGCCAGGCAGTCAAGATAGGTCTTTCCAGTAACGTCAGTCAGCTCACACAAGTACCCCTTGGCCATACTGGTTTCAATCCAGTTTGCATAGCTGCGAGCAGATGACTCCACTAGTTTAACCTGGTCGTGATCACCGAGTTTAACAGCGTCAGTTGCTTTGATTTGTGAGTTTTTCAAGTGACCTGAGCTCCTGGAAAAGAGAAATTAACACGTTCAAGTGCAACTTTCCACCATACACTATAGCGGTCAGCCAATCATGATCGTTGACAAAAAATAACGAACACTTTGACCCTGTTAACTCAATTGGGCAAGCCCAATACTTACGAAGATTTCATCAGACCTTGTCTTCGGAAACTGGGTGGAAGTTCACAGTTTCTACTTGTAGGTTGAGCTGTAAGGCCTTGATGTAATTTAAATACACTTGGAAAGCTGGAATCACCTTCTGACAGAACATCTGTAGCGAGCGTTCTAGCTCATTGTGCTCGAGCCCTACTGGTATAATAAACAAATTCGTCAACCCCCCGTGCTTCATAACACTTTAGCTTCTCGATGACTTGATCCGGTGTGCCGGACTTCATATTTTCACTGAGCATTTCAGCATTGTATTCATCCCTGTTTTCCAGATCTGTCTATAACGAACACTATAGCGAAAAACGGCTATAACCAAAACGGCACCAGTCAAGCCTGTCGACCAAGCCTGTCGACGTGATATTCTGTGGCGCAACCTGGATAGCTCGAGCTTTAAACGCGAACTTCTATAATTCGACTAGAATATTGTTTCCCGGTGCCACCTGTTTACTATTTCGCCCCTTATTGCAGATCTAATAGCCAGGAGAATTCTGTCTACTAAAGTGCCAACTCCACTTGACAACATTAATATTGGCCATTCTGACTTGCGCGCTTTTCGTTCTGGTGTCAGAGCAGCCTACAGTTTGCCACCCTTAATGGTACTTGTGGCCATGATCGGATTTGGCTCTCTTGCCAAGTCTCAAGGTGTATCACTGATGCTCAGCCTGTTAACCACAGCAGGTGTGTACGGATTACCAGGGCAAATCGCGATGCTGGAACTATATGCAACCGGCTCATCGCTAATTGCGATTCTTATTGGTGTATCGATGGCCAATATGCGATTCTTCCCGATGAGTGTCGCGATAATGCCCCATTTCGACAAAACCGGAAAACTGTTTCGCTGGCGCTTTGTATTCATACAATTAATGTCGATAAACAGCTGGACCTTCTTCTTACAGGAGGTAAACGACATTCCCGGGAAACAGCGATTCGGGTATTTTTGTGGTTTCGGATTCGTCTGCTTCACGCTAGGACTGATGGGTACCGCATTAGGCTGGACCCTCGCCGGAAACTTGTCAAAGAGTGTAACCCTGTCTCTCATTTTTCTGAACCCAGCCTATTTCGTTTTTCTATTCAGCTCCAACAAGCATAAAAGCATCATTTTATCCATGATGATAGGTGCGCTGATTGGTCCTCTGCTTTTTCTGGTGTCGGCTGTTAGGCGACAATTATCCTGGCCGGTCGCGACAACTATCTTGGCCGGTTGAGTGAAATACCAGACACTAGTATT